>JAJPUD010008731.1:0-25005 GCA_023553655.1 Myrmecobius fasciatus
AGATTCTCAATCCAATCCATATGAATTTTACAACCACACTACTAGTTTTGAAAAGAACTTTCATATTGGATACAAAAATGTGATAGAATCATTCAGGAGAAAAGATGTCTACCAAGGAACTAGCTAATGCTCTTAAAACAAAATATAAATATATGTCACATAAGGATAATTCTAAGACAATAACATTTTTCAATTACTAGAGATTTTCATTTCAAAATACAAGAACAGTCACCTGTATCTATTCTATTTTCCTCCATTAGAATGTAAGCAACTTGAGAGCGGGAGTTGTCTCTTCTTTTCTATGTCTTTAGTACTTAGCATAGTGCTTTCTTTGTACAAAATAAATGCTTCATTCATTCATTCATTTGACTCAAGCTTCATATCCCAGGTACAAGTTAGTAAACATCACAAAACAGACTGGGGTTGATAATATTGTACTTTATTCAGGAAACAAAGGATGTTTCAAGGTAAATTCCCTGAAAAAGCAGCACAGACAACCAATACTCTGTTTTTCATTGGCTATACCTAGCTTGTCCTGATATCATGTCCCACTTTGGAATAGCAAATTATACCTCACTTCAAAACCTAAAAGCCTATGATTTGGTTATTTTTTTAATTTTTTAAAATTTTGTTATATTTTACTTTTTAAAACAGTGGGAGAAAGATAAAAAACCACACTCAGTTTCATTAAGAATATGGTCTACACTCAGACACTTAACACTTCCTAGTTGTATGACCCTGGGCAAGACACTTAACCCCAATTGCCTCAGGAAAAAAAAGAAGAAGAAGAAGATAGTCTACATAGAGGATATACTACATATAGTGCTGTTCCCCACATTAGGTGATAGAATTTGCCAAGAATTTTCCAATTATTCTTTAATATATGGTACAAAATTAGGGATAATATCATTCAAGGTAAATTAAGCAAAAAAGGGGAGAGGCAACATGAGGTAGTCAATAGAGAATTGGCCTCAGAGCCAGGTAAACCAAGATTTGAGTTCTGGTTCTAATATGTCACCTACCCTATAGACAAATCATTAACATTATTAATTCCAAAAATAGTACTAACTCACTAAATAAGTGTGGCCTCAGTCAAACTGAGACTTGTTGAAAACCTTATCTGAAAAGCGATGTCTCCCTTTGCAACCAGGGTCATCTTCAGTTGTCCAGATTTATATCTGGCCACTGGACCCTGCTAACTCTGGAGGATGTAGTGAGGCCTTATATAACCCTCCCTCACTTAAATCCAATTCAATTGCATATCATGACATCCCCTCCCTGATATCATGATCCTTTTCAAAAAGGAAGAACAAACAACAACAGATACTGACTACATTGGTAGAAAGAATTTCTTCATCTAAGAGTTCTATCTTTATCAATAAAAGCACAGATCCAGTCATTATCCTCTATTAATATTGCCATAAACTAATCCTTTTCAAGCCAGTGATAGACATCTCTTCCAAATTCAAATATGTAACAAAATTTCTTACCTGGGTCTTATACTTTTCTCTAGAAGGTAGGAATCCTAATCTTCAGATACTTTTTGTTCTATTACTTATATATAATCTCGATTACAAGTTAAAATATTCTGATTAGTTCAGCTTGTCATTGGAAAGGTGTTCTAAACTTTCAAGATTTAAAAGTACTGAAACACAAATATATGGCCTCTCCTTCTGGCTCCCCCTCCTTTCCGCCAAGAATAGAAATGTCTTCCACTTTTCAAGGACTACATCATGGGAATAACTCTTTCTCCTTTACAAATATACCCATTCAACATCTATTGAGTACTTCTCTTGTGCCAAATATGTAGATGCCCATCTGCCTCCTAAGCCTTCACAGAAGTTCAATCTTTTCTCTTCATGTAGTCATAACCACTGCTACTCCCTCTTATTTCTGCCCTCATGGTTTATGATAGTTCTACTTTTCCAAAGGAGAATCTTTAGCATCTCAATCCTATGTAATACTTTATCCCTCTTGTGTATTTAGCACTGTATTACAGTTATCTGTATATCTTTTGTATCCCTTTCCTACAATATAAACACCATGAAAGCAGGCATCCATGCCCCATTTACTACTATTTGTACCTGCCCCTCACCAACTTAGTATGTGAAAAATATGTGTTACAACACATGAAAGGCAATATGGCATGGTGGATAGAGCTCTCCTTTGAACCAAGAAGACGAGTTTAAATTTTGCTTCTGTGATACTGGTCACCCTCTTTTGTCACTATTTTCTATTATCCATCTCTACCTTTTGATCTCTAGCTTTTGACTTATTTTATGCATTAGGATGCTTTTCATTCATAGATGTTAATGATTTATAAATAGAAACCTTGTACTTCTGTTTGGAAAATTATACACAGGTTTTGATGAATCTAGTCTCTAGCCAACAAGAATTTTACCTTTTCTTGTTTCCCTCTATATCTCTAGTCTCTTTTTATTTTTCTTAAAATTATTTTTCAATCTGGTCTGCTAGACTCTTCATTTGAAAAACTCATGGAAACTAAATTTAAAAAAAACATTCCTTCAGCAACAATAATTTTCCTGAAAATTGAGCAAAATGGCTCTCTACAAATGTGTACTACTCAAAATATGCTATTTTCAAAAATCCATAAAAACACAAATATTATTAATAAGCTCAAGTAAGTACTTTGAAAGGCTCTTGAAATGTGAATTTCAAGATGGTCTTTCAGCTTTGAGAGGCCACATTCAAATTCCTGGGGTACTACTGAACCAAAAAAAATTCTGAAAAATAAATATATTATCATACACTTTATTGAAGTAAAACACATTAGAAAATTTGATTAATAGAATGTGGGAGGGGGTTAGTTATTCAAAAAAAATCAGAGAGTACTATATTAAAAAAATTCTTCCTATAATAGACTAATAAAAGATAACGCCATATCTTTACATACAGAATCTGAAGCAAGTTCTATAAGCTAAGGAAGGGGACCAAAAAAATTGAACCTCTAGTTGCATGTTTTTCAATTAATCTAGATTTGCTACTTAGAAGAGAAGTTTTCTTAGGTTTTTTGGTTTGCTTTTATTTTGGTTTGGTTTTTGGAGACCATCACTGCACCAGTGGAGGCCAGACTCTTGACCTATCCATCAACGATAAAGCTTAGTATGAGAATAGTCTCTGAGAAGTATAACATGAAAATAAAAGAAAACGAAGAGAAGGAAAGCAAAGGAAGGTATGGCAAGAAGGAAAGCAAGGAAAGACTAAAGTTAAGGAAGGGAACAAGTAAAGGCCCTTTGAATTCTTCAAGCTTTTCTCTTCATATTTCCCTCTAACTTCTTTACTGAATATATTCCCCTCTCCCAATCTTCTAGGAAAATGCATGTGTTGTCATGCAATGAAAAACTGCTTCTTTAAAGGTATTAGCTTCACAAAGGTTCTGTTTAAATCTGCTTGTGTGTATTTTATCATGGAAGATTATAGCCTGTTTTAAAGCTCATTACAATATAGTATTTGTTTCAATAGCAGTGTGTGGTCACTATTTTATTCCAAGGATTTATTTCTACTGAGGGCTCCAATAAAACACTCTGACATACCAAGATGCTTCTTTTAAGTTTAAATGAGTCTCAGCTATTTAGCTCTACATAATCCTCCTGTAACTATATATTGAAAACACAATGCCTTTAAGTTTTTTTCTTTTCTTTTCTTTTTTAAAGTTTTGTATTAAGATAGCTGTCCAAGCTGTTCTGGGGATATTCAAATAATAGCAACTGACTGATGTTAGAAAGGAAAAAAAACCCAAATCAGTAAGAAACGAAACAGATAAATGACAAAAATAATAATATTTTTAGTTCATTACAAATTACACAAAGTTAATTTCTACAGAGAGGATATGGAGGTAACCACATCATTATTTAATTTAACACTATTAAAGACGGAGCAAAATCAGAGCTAGAAATTTTCCAAACTTCAAAAGTGCTGGAATACATCATATCATGATTCTTCTACTACTTGAAATGTAAGTAAAGATGTAAGTAAAAATGTTGAGAGGGGTTATCATTGGGGGTTGAGGAGTGGTGAATATAGAGCAATGGAGATCAGTTCTAAATATTCAGATATGGATTAGTGAGAATCAGGAGTTGCAGGCAGTGGTAGAGTTTTATTAATCAAAAATGTTATAAATATGACTGACTTTTATGGCTTTGGAAATAACTCCTTAAACTTTAATTACTAATTTAAAATATTAAACACAAATAATTTAACTACTGGTGTCAATACCTATAATAATAATATAAAGGGCCCATTATATATAAGCAAATACCTGAAAGAAATAGTTTATGATCTTTTTATTCTAGCTTCCAAGACATTGTTCCATCTACCTGGCCTTTTTAAATTTTCTTGTGAATATGTAAACCTGCCAACAGATTTTCCACAACCTTTATTATTTATTGCTACAGAAAATAATTCCTTGATCTCTACAACATTTTCAAAGGCTGACAAAAGTACTTCTCTGAACAAAAGTTCACAGGATTTTAAAATGGAAAAGACTTTATTAGTCCAAACCTAATATTTAGTCAGTATCTAATTAATATCCAGTTCAGGTTGAAGATGAAAAAAAAAATCTAACCTCAGGACACACAATTTAGTTACTTGCAAGAATACAGAATTCTAGTGACTACTGATCATTTTCTATAAGATCAAACTACCTCAGAAAAGCAAGCCAGGCAAACATACTTTTGTCAGGAGAGTAGGCCAACTTTCTCAGGCAAGCTAGCTACTTGTACTTCCTCCTCTACAGTGATTAAAAATACAAAGAGTGTAAATCACTTTAAATGGTCATTTGGTCATGGTCCATTAAATGGACAGTTAAATGGTCCATTAAATGGTCTGTTAAATGTTCATTGGTCCAAGGCTTCCAGAACCAAAATTTTCTCTTGTTAAAAAAAAGAAGAAATAAATTTTATTAAAAATAAATAAGAATGAACCCATCAAAATAACTAAAACTTCAGAAAGAACAATATTTGTTACAATCAATTCAAATTAATATATTAATATACACAAAGGATAAGCAAGGATCAACAATAAATTCATAGAAATTCCTTGGTTAAAAATCAAACACTATGGTAGTACGGGCATGTGAACCCAGCTAGCAGGAAGACTGAAGCTGGTAGATCTCCTGTGCTATGGAGTACTGAGCTACAAGGAATTATGGCAATAGTTAATACCCTTCTCTACTGATTTCAGCATTAATTTGGTAATCAGCTCCCAAGGGAGATTACCTAATAATTTTACCTAAATAAATGGCCTAGCTCTAAAACAGATTAGGTCAAAAGTCCTGTGCTGATCAGTAATGGTTTCAGCTTGTAAATAGCTCCTGCACTTCCAACCTGAGTAAAATGGGAAAGAAAGAAGGTAAGGAGAGAAAGGTTGGAAGGAAGGAGGGAAAGATAGAAAAAGGAAGGGAAGGAGGGAGGGAAGCAGAGACATGGGGGAAGGAGAGAAGGAAAGTGTTTTGCTCATTTGGTCAGCCTATGATATTGGTTGAAAGAGTAGAAATGGAGTGACCGCTTTCTTCTATAGTTAAAAAAAAAACTCAAACAAATAAACAAACAAAAAAAAATCAAAGAACAAAAACCATAATAATTATCTGAGTTATTACAGTGAATCAGAAGCCATGAGATCACCAGAGGTATCAAACATATGGCCTAGAAGCAGGAAGCAGAGGAAAGGAAGGGACAACCGTATCAAAATGTAATTGAAAATATTTAACAAATAAAAATACATTAAAAAAGAATATATTGCATTTTAAAATTAAGTCAACATGCAGTCACTGGGATCTTTATGTATAGTTTAGTAGCCCTAATTTCTATTTGAGTGTGAGATGACTAATGTTCACTGTATCCTATTTACTTCACAGAAATCTTTTCAACAACCATGTGTTGAAACCAAAAGTGGTTCTAATTATTCCTTAGTTACCTGAAAATAAATTAACAAGAAAACTCCATTTCTTAAGAATTTACATTAATCTCAGCTTCACTATATTGCAAAGACTTTGAAAAAGGATTAGAATAATATGAGTTATAATTTGCCACCTATTATTTCCTACTTAGTTACCTTTTCCCCCTTTTTTTCAGGTTTTAAGATTTTTTTATTTCATTAGTTTTTTTAAAGGCTTGGTAAGTGTCCCAATCTCACCCAGGCTGGAAATGCAGCAGTCAAAAATGGGCTAGCAGTTTTCAGTGCTCTATTTCCATCCTTTGTGAACTTGCCCTTCCTCAAACAGCCTAGTGGTCTCCCACTCCAAGTGGTCTATCATATTAATGCCAGACTTAGTAAGACACCCTGTATACATTAGTCTAATGAACTTTAGACAATCTAGCTCAAAAGATTCCTCCCCCAGCCTCAACTACTGAAGATTATTTTATTCTGTGCAATAAACAGTTTCTGGAAACTAAATGTATTTTTAAAACAGAAAAATATCTCATTTATCCTTTTTCTTTCTTATGACAGCTGACCATATTTTATATAGCTAATTATAGCCCTCCTTTCATCTTCCCACCCCTCCTCAGTCAAGTTTCAAACAATGGAATCAAAGCAGAAATATTCTGAAACAATCCATCTTTTAAAGAATAATCAGACTCAGACATGATTTTACTGGAGACATGACATCTGTTCCTTGGTTGTTCATAATTGCCCTGACACTACAGAGAGCAATGGCATCAATCTATCATCATTTCCCAGATGTTGTTCTGACTCTTCCACCGACACCTATTTTTGAACTCTGTCTTCTTGGAATCCAAACCCAAACCCCATGTTTCTGAAGGGACTGGAGTAAAAAAGATCTTCATTTCCTAGCTGAACTCTTTTCTGAAAAGAGCAAAACATGACAGAGCTTGGTAGAACTTGGTAGAACTTGAAGCAATGATAAGTGACACTTTACATCTGAAATGGACTCTTCCAGCAAGAAGCTCCCTCTACCAAAGCATATTGGTACCTGCTTTGCAATTTATAATCTAAGAGACTTGTCTGGGACACTATGAGATTATATTACAAGCACAGCATCAATCAAACATGTAGAGAAAGCAGACTTAAAAACCAATGTCTTCTGTTTATTGATGCTAGTTCTCCATCCTCTGTATAAGTTGCCTCATATTTTTTCTCCTCATTCTCACAATATCACTTAGCCAGGCAGTAAAGGTATTATTGCCTCCCATTTTATAAATAAGGAAACTGAAATATAGTGCAATTAATACATGACTTGCCCAAATAGAAACAATAGGTTCAAACCTGAGAATTTTCCTACTCTTATCCCTGTGCTTTTTCCATTATTAGCATCATTAGCATTATTCTACCAGAAGCATGAAAAGTTTCCTTATTTTTGTCTAATTGCACATCTCAAGGTGAATATACTTGCTACTGGTTCAGAATATGGCAGTGCAAAGGATATCCTGCAACCATCCCTCTACAAAATGATCAAGAACAGTCTAAGTACAAGGTTATTAACTTTAAATATTGAACCTAAGAAAATACAAAAGGCAAAGGAAGCAAAATGAACTAACTTCTCAGGGGACAAGTCTAAAGGTAGATTTGAAATACCAACTCAAAAAAAAGATGATTTAATTATTTTGTTTTCTGTTTATTATAACTGAATGTCCTGCTAAAACATACTCTAGAAAAACTAATATCATAAGCACCTATTTCTAATTATTACAATTTTCATTGGTAAACACTCCCCCAAATTTTAGGCCTATTTTAAAATTCTAGGATTTACAAAACTATGAATTTGAAGTTAAGAATTCATTCAGACCCAAAATGGGGCTTAAGACGTGTTCATTAATTTGATGACATATAAAAACTAATGTATTACTATTCAGCTATTGACTCAAAACAGGAAACTACAGCCAATTCTCAATTAATTTGCAATAATGAGGACAAGTAAAGACATGGATAATACAAAATGGCAGAAAATCATAGCAATTTAGAAATATAAAGGAAAAAAATAAAATAATTTGAATTTGAAATAATTTGAAAATGAAAATAATTTAGCCCAATAGTTGTCAAATTCTGCCCTTTACACTATTAGGTTTTGGAGGTCTGCAAGGTGAAAACCATTTTCATAATACTTACTTTCCTTTAAAATACTCCCCTTTCCAACTACTGGTCTGGGTAAAGCCAGATTTTCTTTATATACTTCAACCAAAAAAAAATATTGCAACAGATTGAATGCAGAAACAGATGTGAGAATCCATCTGTCCTCTATTAAGCCAAACATTGAAGAGACTTGCCAAAATATTGTAAAACTATATGACTTCTCACTAAATTGTATTTTTTTTAAAAATATAGTTATTTTCCATTCTGGAGAACAATTTGGAGCTATGCTCAAAAAGTTATCAAACTGTGCATACTTTTTGACCCAGCAGCATTTCTATTGGGCTTATATCCCAAAGAAATCATAAAGGAAGGAAAAGGCCCCACATGTGCAAGAATGTTTGTGGCAGCCCTTTTTGTAGTGGCTAGAAACTGGAAATTGAATAGATGCCCTTCAATTGGAGAATGGCTGAATAAATTATGGTATATGAATGTTATGGAATATTATTGTTCTGTAAGAAATGACCAGCAAGATGATTTCAGAGAGGCCTGGAGAGACTTACAATGAACTGATGCTGAGTGAAATGAGCAGAACCAGGAGATCATTATACACGGCAACAACAGTACTATATGACGATCAATTCTGATGGACATGGCTCTCTTCAACAATGAAATGTTTCAAACCACCTCCAATTGTTCACTGAAGAAAGCCATATACACCCAGAGAGAGGGATGCGAAATGTGGACCACAACATAACATTCTCATACTCCTTGATTGATGTTTGCTTACATTGTGTTTCTTTTATCTGATATATCGTTTGTGTAGATAAGATTTTTCTTGCACACCAATGATAAGTTTGGAAATATGTATACATATATTCGATTTGTCAATATTTTAACATAATTAACATGTAGTGGATATCCTGCCATCTAGGGGAGGGGTGGGGAGTTGGGGGGAAAAATTTGTAACGGAAAGCTGTGTAAGGGTTATTGTTGAAGAATTACCCACACATATGTTATGCAAATAAAATAAAAATTTAAAAAAAATAAAAAAATAATAAAAAAAAATATAGTTATTTTTCATTAGAAATATATTATTTGTGTTAACATGTAATTTTAAAATTTCAAATGAAAAAATATTTTATAATTTTAGTAGCTTTTATTTCTAACATAGTAAATATTAATAGATATATCACATATAAACCAAATTTCTTTGGGATCCTGAATAACATTTAAGAGTTATAAAGGGATGCTAAGACCAAAATATTTGAGAAATGGTGATTAAGCCCACTACCCAAGAGGGAAGTAACTGAAGCCCAGAATTGTTAAATTTCTTGTCCATGCAGTTAGTAAAAAGACCACATCTCTGCATTCCCAGTGTAGCATCTTTTTATATTTTATTCAGAATAAGAGTTTGCCATTACACTGGAAGGTTTAGAAAGATATTATAGTTTTTATATATATAGTTTATAGAAAGTGGTGCTTTATGTGGAGGGGTCTATTCTCTAGGATCAGGCTTACTCTTCAATTCCTTATGAAACCCAAAATCATCAAGAAGAGGACCAAAAATTCATCCAGCACTAGTCCAATAGATATGTCAGGATAAAAGAAACTGGAGTAAATCAAGAGACATTAACAACAAAGTGCAAAGACAATTTAAAGGTCAGATCTTAATGGTCAATATTGTTTATAGACACAATAAGAAGATAAAACACATATTACTAAGTGGATTTAAGAAGTGTTTGGAGTACAAAGAAGTGCTCCTAATGTGCAACAAATCTTTCTATGCTGAGATTTCTCACAATGTTTCCTCCAGGAATCAGAAAGTCATTGTCAAGAGAGCAACCCATGTTGCTATCAAGATCACCAATCCAAATGTTAGACTGAGGAGTGAAGAAAAGTAAAAAGCTTTGCGCATTTTCATTTCTGTTAAATAAGCACTCAAAGTACAAAAAAAGAAAGAAAGAGAGAAAGATGTTACAATTAAATTCTAGGCACAGACATCTCCAAGACACCAAGAGTTGGTTCACTTTACTGCTACAAAGTGCATTTCCTCTATAAAGTGAGCAGTCTTCCTGAGTTCCTGAGATGAAAAATTCATCAGACTCTAGGAAACTTGGTAATGAGTCCTTCTAAATTTAGCTAGACTAGTGTTCATCGCAAGCACAAGCAACAGTAGATATGACTGTTTTCTGAGTCTTTTCAGCTTAATAGGCATATCATTAATGTAGGTCATTTTCATTATGGTCTAGATTCAAGAGACTGGAAACTCAATGATGGGCAGAACTCTAATCCATTCTTCTTAACCTTCCCAGTTGGCATTCATTTACTTTCACTAATGAGAGAACCAGTTACAAATTGGCTAACAGTACAAAATCAAACATACCAACAATTTAAATATATAGTGAATTGATTTCTAGGCTTTTTAAAATGCAAGGGCTAATTAGATAGCATTATGCCCGCTTTCTCTAACATATGTAAATATATGTATAAATGTAAGTGTACATATATATGCATATATATACACACACACACACACACACATATATATATTTAATGAAACCTTCTCTGATTATTCCAGTTGTAATGTCAAAAAAATAGAAATGAAGACCATTAATCCCTACAAATTTGGCACAGTTACACCAGGCCTGGAGTTAAGAAGATATCTTTCCAAATTCAAATCCTACATCAAACACTACCTATATGACCTTGGGCAAAACTCACTTAACCCTGCTTGCATTAGTTTCCTCATATATAAAATTATCTGAAGAAGGAAATGGCAAACCACTTTAGTATCTTTGCCAACAAAAATCTAAATGGACTCACAAAGAGTCAATCCTGACTGAAAATAACAACAAAATCCTTACAAAAGGCTTTTTGCAGCCTCATATTGACTTGGTTTTAAAATGTGATATTTTTTTCCGGAGGTGGAGCCAAAATGGTGGAGTAAAGTCAGAAAGCTGCTCCAGCTCTCCCAGTTTCCCTCAAAAACCACATGAAACCAAGCCTCTGAACATAGTCTGATGGAATGAAACCACTCTCCAGCTCAAAATAGACTGAAAAAACTTCAAAAAAGTTCAGTCTTATTGGTGTGAAAAGGGTATTCAATCCAGGACAAAGGATCTCTAGGTAAGAAGGTCTTAATCACAGCAATTCAACAATTAAGACCCTTAGTCCTGGCTCAATACAGGAGTACATCAGTGGAGCAGCTTCCAGTCCAGCTCAGAAGGCAAACTCTGGGAAACCATGTAGTATCCTGCAAAGAGCAGGCAAAGCTACCCCTATAAACACAAGGGATGCCTGTGCTCAAAACCAAGGCTTAGAGCTGCACCGAAAGGTTGGGACAGCACCACCTTTATCCCAGGAGCAGAGGTCCAACTTAAAAGTAAAAAAAAGAAATACCAAAAGAAAAGAAAAGAAAATGAGCAAGAAACAAAAAAGAAACTTGACCATAGAAAGCTACTATAGTGACAGAGCAGACCAAAACACAAACTCAGAAGAGGGCAGAATGTCCACTGAAGAAATCTCAAAGAGTGATATAAGCTTGTTGGAAATGCTCATAAAGGCTTCAAAAGGCAAATAAGAGAGGTAGAAGAAAAATGTGAAAAGAAATGAGAGGTATGCATGAGAGAGTCAACAGTTTGGAAAAGGGAAAAAGAGGTCTGAAGAAAACTCCTTAAACAGAATAAACCAAATGGGAAAGCAGATACAAAAGATAATTGATATCACACATTAAAAACTAGATGTTCTAGGTTTTAATGGAAAATGGAAGCTAATAACTTTATGAGACAACAAGAATCAATCAAACAAACTAAGAGGAATGAAAAAAAGGAAGAAAATGTGAAATACCTCATTAGAAAAACAGCCAATCTGGAAACATAGATCCAGAAAAGAGAATTTAAAATTTATTGGCCTACCTGAAGGCCATGACCAGAAAAAAAGCTTGGATAGCATTCTACAAGAGGTCATTAAGAAAAACTGCCCCAATATTCTAGAAACAGAGAGAGAAATATTACTTGAAAGAACCAATTGAGGTGATCTGGGGTTACAACCAAGAATTAACTACCCAGAGAGATTCAGCATCATCTTTCAGGGCAAAAGATGGTTCTTCATTGACGTAAGAGAGTTTCAATCATTTCTATTGAAAAAACGAGAACAAAACAGGAAATTTAATCTACAAACACAGGATTCAAGAGAACCATAGAAAGGTAAATGGGGGAGGGGAGCACAAAATATATATAAATATATATATATATATATATATATATATATATATTTGAAAGTTGAACTTTTTACAGCCCTAGATAGGAGAACAATATTGTAGCTTTTGTGAACTGGCTCTTAGAAGGATGAGGAAGAAGGTGGGGGAGGGCAGGCAGGGGGAGAAGAAGTGTATCACATGGACTAAAGGTGTGGTTGTGAATGATCTCTGATGTGATGACATGGTACAAGTGGAAAGGGGAGGTATAATGTGACAATTCACGTGAAGAGGTGCAAAAGACCTATTACAATTGAGGGAAAGAAGGGAAGGGAATAAGGATTATTTGAAGCTTGCTCTCATAAGTTTTGATTTTAAGGGGAGGGATAATTTAATCATTCAGTTGGGTATAGAAATTTATCTAGCCCTATAAAGAAATAGGAGAAGAAAAGGGAAAAGAAAAGGAAGGAACAGGATAGAAGGAAGGACAAAAACATTAGGGAAAAAGGTAAGAGAAGGGAAGAAGGGTTGATAGAAGATAAGATAGTGGGTAGAGTGGGTTAAAAAATACTACTAAGAGAAGAGGGAGGGATAGTAGGAGATAAGGTAGTGGGTGGGATGGGTAAAAAAACACAACTAAGGACAGGGTGGAAAGAGAAAACAAAAGTCTAAATGGGGAGAAAATAGGGTGGAGGGAAATACAGAGCTGATAATCATAACTGTTAATGTGAATAGGATGAACTTTCCCACAAAACTGAAGCAAATAGCAGAGTGGATTAAAAAACAAAATTCTATAATATATTGTTTACAAGAAAACACATCTGACACAAAGAGACACATGCAGAATAAAGTTAAAAGGCTGGAACAGAATTTATTATGTTTCAGCTAAAGTCAAAAAAAGCAGCGGTAGCAATTCTGATCTCAGATAAAGCAAAAGTAAAAATAGATCTTTCAAAGAGATAAGAAGGAAAAGTATATCTTGATAAAAAGTATAGTAAATAATGAAGAAGTAACAATACTAAATATGTATGCACCAACTGGTAGAGCAGGGAAATTCCTAGAAAAGATTTCAAACCACTTACAGAAAAAATAGACAGCAAAACTATTCTAGTGGGGGACCACAACCTTCCCCTCTCAGAATCAGACAAATCTAACTACAAAATAAACAAGAAAGAAAACTAGGAAGATTAATAGGATCCTAGAAAATCTAAATATGATAGACCTTTGGAGAAAATTGAATAGGGACAGAAAGGAATTTACCTTTTTCTTGGCATTATATGGCACCTACACAAAAATTAGCCATATAGTAAAGCATAAAAACCTTACAAACAAATGCAAAAAGGCAGAAATAGTAAATACTTCCTTTTCAGACCATGATGCAATAAAAATTATGTTCAATAAAGGGCCAGGGAAAGATAGACTAAAAACCAATTGGAAATTAAATTATCTAATTCTAAAGAATAAGTGGGTCAAAAAATAAATCACATGAACAATCCAAATTTCATCCAAGAGAATGACAATGAGACAATATACCAAAACCTATGGGAGGCAGCAAAAACAGTTCTTAGGAAACTAAGTGGCCCAAAGTATAGAGCAGAAGCCCCAGAGTCAGAACGATCTGAGTCCAAATTGGGTCTTAGACACTTAACTAGTTGTAATCACAGATTTCCTTTTGTGTAGTAGGTTCCCAGGAAAAATAAAAATAAATTAACCACAGTTATTTGTGCCAGCAAGGGAGAACCACCTACTCTGAACTCTCCTGATATAACCTACAATTTCAGAGAAGGCTTTCAAAGTAAAGTGTAGGCAAAAAAAAAAAAAAAAAAAAGTGGTTACCTTATTAAATTCTACTCCATATCTGTTTATGGGGCCTAGGCTAGGACTTGCATGAAGATGGAGGTCAAACCAAAGATGGGAGCAGGGAAAATAAAGAAAAAATTATAATTACATCATTGAAGTAAATGTAAGATGCATACTAATGAAAAATGATTTCCCTATGCCATTCTATTCCTTCCAGTATTTAGAATCTCTGCTATACTCTGATAACATAAGCATAATGTTAAATCTTCCATTTGTGTAATCAAGAATCTCAGATTTACTATTAATTGTAAGCAAAATTTCATCAATTTCCTATTTTAGACTGCAAACTTACAAGACACTAAAAGGTATTTTGTAATTTAAGTCAGTGATAAAATCACATAATTTAATAGAATCTAGAGTTAGAAGGAAATTTTAAGATCAAAAGTTCAATGTCCTTCATTTTACAGAGAAAAACTGAAAAACAAAACAAAACAAAACAAAAAACAAATCCAAGGTTAAATATTCTACCCACAGACATGCAACTAATTAGTGAGTATCATACCTGTCTGACTCTCACTTTGGATTTCTCCATTTTGCCCTAAAGCAAATGAGATAAGTAGTGATTATTACTATTGACTATGTTAAGCATCTTGTCCTAGGGTTCCACATTAATTAGTTATGGGACCTTGGACAGTCACCTGATTTCTCTGGGCTTCAGTTTTCTTACCTGTAAAGTGAACCAAATTGGCTCTGTTATCCATTTCAGTTTTCAATATGATTGTGGACATCAGCAATATCATAGTATTGAAAGGTGAACAAATGGGCCTCACATAGTCAGGAATTAGAAAAGAATAGTTATATGTCTTTCTGTTATAATGGCTACCACTGACATAATGTCATCTTTTCACATTAATCATTAAGACAAGAAGTTTGATATACATCTTATATTCCTTAAAGTTATAAAACCACTTTTCATATAATAGTATAATACTTTTAAAAGCTATTTGGAAATATTCATTAATCTTGATAAAAGAGTTATGAGACGGCAGTAGAGGAATAATAATTTGACCAAATTATAGACATAGAGAAATTAATCTGAAAAAAAAAAAACCACTTGCTAAAATTAGTTATCAAGATTAGAGCTTTGATTTTCATGAAACCAAAGACAGTTTGTTCATTAGTTAGAAACACTGAATGTCTATTATATGAAGAATACTCTACAAAGTGTTAGATAATGTATTATAAAGAGAGAGAAACGGCCATGACTCTGAATATATTGCCTCAAATATACCAAAATGATTAAAAAATAAAGATTTTTCTCATTTTTAACTAAAATCACAATTAATGTTTAGTTATATTTGGAATATCTCAAAATAGGAAGGGATTTCAGAGTACCTTAATAGTATTAATAATAAACTTTATGTAGCACTTTAAATTTCAAAAAGTACTTTACAGCTATTATCTCATTTGATCCTAATCACAACCCTGTGAAGTAGTTGCTGTTACTATCATCCTTTTAAAAATGAGCTAAGTGATGTCAAGGATGATTTTGTGACTTGATTAGTATCACAGGGCTAATCTTGGACAGGATTTGAATTCGGATTTTCTTGGCTCCAAATTCAGTGCACTAATTATTCTGCCATCCAACGGCTTCCCATCTAATCTGAGTAAGAATTCCTTCTCCAATTTTCCCAGCAATTAACCACTCCTTTAGCCTTTGTTTGGAGGCTTCTAATGAAATGGAATCTCCTGAGGCAGCCTTTTCCAGTTTTGTGTAGTTCTAAAAGTTTAGAAGGGTTACCTAAGTTCTCATAGCTAGCAAGTAGCAGAACTGAGATTGAAACCCAACTCTTATGGTTTTAAAGAGAATACCTTTATTCTGTGAATTTATTATCCTAAAATAATGCCTTATGTTTGTAGAGCAATTACTTACGAACAAAATATCTCAGAATCTGCTCAAGGTTCCTCAAGGGAACCAGAAGGGTAGTATTATTCTTACTTTTTTTTTTTTCAGATACACAGCTTTAGTAAATATTCTAAAAACTCATCATTATATACACATAGGCATTCCCAGTCTTATTTAAAATCCTGATTTTTTTAATATAATATAAACTCTAAGCTAGGTAATTAAATTTGGGAACTTAATTGAAACATGTTTTGCAATTTAAATAATAAAGCCAGGGCAAACATTGACATTCTGAATTCATACTACTGCAATTAACCAAATAATTTAAAGCTAATTTTAAATTAACAATATTTATAAGAACTTTCCTATTATTCATCGCTCCTTCTTACACTACTGAGATCATGGCCACTATATGTTACTTATGGATATATTTCCTAAAATGGTAGATATTAATATAAGGATATATATCATGTTATTAAACATTTATTAGTGTTTACTTTATTGTGAGTAGAGAATTAGTTGCTTTAAGTTGAAGAACAATCTAGAAAAAGTGTGATGAGAAATTTTGGAAGAAGGAGATTGGGAGAGGGAAGGGGCATTTAAAAAGGTTTCTTGAAGAAGAGAGTATCAATATTGATCCTTTAAGAAGGGGATTTCAAAAGACAGATAATGGGGAGACAAGATATCCTTTCCAAACATGGTAGATGATATAAGTAAAGGCATGGAAATGAGAGGGAACAAGAAGAAAATATGGCAGGAGTGGTGTGGAGAATACTCCAATTTGCCTAGGTTTGTAAATAAGTTTATATATATTCTTTCATTTAACCCTCCACAGCAACTCTGTGAAGTGGATACTACAGATATAATTTATTCATTTTTATATGAAGATACTGAGGTTTAAAGAAGCTAAGTTAGTTTCCACAGTTGCATAGTTAGTAATTGACTTGAATTGACAAGTCTCTCCTTATTCAAATGTTTCAAGTCCAATGATCTTTATATTATATATCATGCCGCCTTTACTTTTAGAATGAGATAAAACTAAAGCAACATTGTCCTGAATACAAGGACAAGGAATTTATCATTTATTTATTAGGCAAAAGTGAGCTTATGAAAGTTTTAGCAGGAAGGAGTAACATGATCAAAATGGTACAATGGGAATGTACCATGGTACTTTGGTCAAAGTAAAAAGGAGATATTGGAGAGAAGATGAAAATGGAAGCAAGAAAACCAATTAGGAGGCTAATAAAATAATTCAGGGGAAAAGCATGTACTTGGGAAATTGTAGCAGAAATGAAAAGTCAGAGGTTAAATAAAGAAGTCAGGGCTGAATCAAACGATACTGTGGAAGCAGCATTAACAAGAACAGTCAACTACTCAACTAGGTTGGGTACAAGAGTTAAGAAAGTAACTACAATAGCATGGAAAGAATTAATGAGGGCCTCTACTAGAGTGGTGGCTATAGGAATAAAGGAGAAGAAAAAAGATATAGATACAGAATTTGTAGGATCTATAAACTAAATAACTGTAAAAAGGAGAGGAGAGAGTAAAAAAACTACAGACGGACCAAAGAGGAAGAGGACTGAAATCACTAGTTACCACCTGAGCTTATGCCTTCACCCCTAATTATTGCTATATCCTTTTAATTGGTCCCTTAGCCTCCAGTCTCTCCCTAGTCCAATACATCCTCCACATAGATGCCAAAGTGATTTTCTTTAAAGCCCATATTCAAGCATATCCCTCCCCTACTAGATAAACTCCAATGGCTCTCTATTACTTAAAACATCATTTATAAATTCCTCTTTTGGGGGCAGCTAGGTGGCACAGTAGATAGAACACTAGCCCTGAAGTCAGGAGGAACTGAGTTCAAATGTGACCTTAGATACTTAACACTTCCTAGCTATGTGATCCTGGGCAAGTCACTTAACCCCAATTGCCTCAGCAAAAAAATAAAATAAAATAATTCCTCTTTTAACTTTCAAATCTTTTCACAATGTAGTCCCATTCTATCTTTTCAGCCTTCCTATACATGGCAAATTTCTATGGTCAAGACAAACTGACCTTCTCTTTGATCCTCACGAATTGTAGTCCACTTCTTATCTCTATATCTTTGCAATGGTGGTGTTCCCCATGCCTAAAATGTACTCCCTCCTCAACGAGGCCATATTGAATCCCATATTTTAGTCAAGATATACCTCAGTCTCCTTCTAAATGAAGTCTTTTCTGATCCTATACACACACACACACACACACACACACACACACACGCACACGCTCACACACATATTGCGAATATGCCCTCTCAGATATAAACTCTCTTATTGTTTTATTTGTTGTTTTATTTTTTATCTATTATCTCTAACACTTAATGTTGTACATGGAACACAGTATCTTGATAATTACTTATAGAGTGACTAGTTAATTTTTTTAAGATCTTTTAGATTTAGCAAGTTAGGAGTTATTAATGACCTCTGGAAAATACTTTTACTGGAGTAATGGAAGTGGAAACCAGATTGCAAGGGGTTGAGGAAAAAGTGAGATGCAAGGAAATAGAAGCATCTGGTGCAGGAAACTTTTTCTAGAAGTTTGACACTAACAGAGAGGAAAGATAGAAAGAGAGGAGATGAGAGCTGGAGGGAGTAGAAGTGTCAAGGGAGAGTTTATACACACATACACATATAATACACACACACACATCAATGAGGGAGACCTAAGTCTATCTACAAGTAAATGGGCAGGAGGCAATGGACAGGGAAAGGCTAATTATACATAAGAGGCAGATACCTTCACTAGACCATAAAATGAGATAAGGGCCAAGAAGAATGAGATAAAGACTCAGATACAAGAATAACTTTGCAAGAAGTAAAGATGGCTCTTATTTTGACATAGAGGAGTAGGAATAATACTAAGAAATGGCATTAAAACTTAACTAAGAAAAATTCTATACATTTTACCCCCAGAATAAGAAAAAAATAGCTTTCCCCTCAGCATTGCTGCTAATGAGTAATTGAAAACACAAATGCTGAAATGTTCACCAAAATGCAGGAAAGACAGAGGTGGAGAGGGGAGAAGAAAGGAAACCTTTCACTCAACACAGATCCTTTCTGGATCCTACACAGTTTTTTTAACCAGAGGTCTTTAGTGCATCTTTGAACTTAGCTAAGAGAAAAAATTATATCTTTATTCTCCTTTGTTTTAAACATTTAGCTTTATTTGTAATTCTCTTATTTTAGATATCTAAAAAATGTTATTCTAAAGTGTCCATATACTTCACCAGACTATCAAGGAGGTTCCTGAGGCAAATTATGCTACAGAGGTGCTATCCCATTACCTTTTCTTCCAACAAACACCACCAGCTAAGAGGAAATGTACATACTTCAGCAAGATGATTAGGACTGTGAAAGAGCAGGAAGCTGTTTACAATCCATACATATGAATATTTTGGTGAAAATATGCCTCACCTTATCTATGCCTCCTAAGATACAAACTTCTTCCCTTCATCTTTGTGCTTCCTGAGTTTGAAATTCCTTCCAGTTTCTCAAGATGGGAAAATATTCTAAAGACTAACAATGAAACAAAAAGTAATGTTGATGAATCCTGTTCTATCCACAAAGCCATGAAATCTCCTGAGATGTGAATCCACAAAGTTACTAAAGAATTCTTGCATACCATGAACATTTGAGTTAGTTCAAAACAATGCAAACTTATGACAAGACTCTTATCACAATCTATTGGTCTTCCTTAGTCCAATCTTAGTCCAAATAGCTCTTCAATTCTAGTTCTACTAGTTACATTACTAAACATATTCTGAAACAATCTGACCTATTCACCATGAAAAATTATAAGTGTAACTTCACTTAAACTCTTGTTTCCATATCTCATCTGCAACATTAATTGACTATTACTCTAATCAATTAATCTCATTAACCTTTTAAATGGGATATTAATACTTATTCTATTTAAATATGGAAAAATTACTCTCAATGTCAGTTCAGGATCAGACTATTTCTTGGAGGCAAGCCAGAAAGGGTTTAAAATTTCATAGAAGAGGGAAAAGAGATAGAAATGACATATTCCAAAATGATCTTTGCAACAAAATGATCACCATCAATGGCTCAAAATAATCTACCTCACAATTGATTACCAATCACAAAATTTGGAGACAACTTTTACGATATCTCATATTCCAATAGAACTCACACTGCTTTATAAGTTTTGAATCGAGTACACCATGGGGAACATGAGTAAAAGAATTCTGAGTTCTGTATATCTAGTGAAAAATATAGCAAGGAGTAAACATTCTAAAATGAAGAACATTAGCCAGTGTTTGAGCCAAATTCTGGTTCAGGAAATTGTATAAATTTGCCCAAAATGACAAAATTGCATTTTCAACTAGTTTCTGTATCCTTCAAAATTATGTAAACAATTTGTATGTTATGCTGCATACTAGATTTTATTCTCAGGAGGTAAACCATGGGATTATTCCATTATTGACTTTATATTTCCAAGGCCTCCCTCAGATACTGCCTTGAATACAACAATCATTTAATAAATGTTTATAGAATTATTTGAATTTATTTATCTATGCATACACATATGTGTACATATATATGTGTGTTTTTGTATGTATGTATAAATTACAATATGGATCACTCATGAAATATTTCTCACTCTTTAAGGTTGAAAATTTAGACAGGTCTCCATTACTTTGCCTTATATATTAAAAGGAGAAAAGACTCCATAACTCCTCATAGGTTTTTAATCTGTACAAATAAAGCCAACTTTTTTAAGTTTTAAGTTTCCAAAAATATTCCAATTCACATTAGAATAACAATTTGAAAAATAAGTATTCATCCCTTTAACAGTCTTCTCTAGGAATGATCTGGAATCAGATTTTCCATAATACTAAGTCTATTTTTGCCACAGCCAAACAAATCTGATAGCTGAAATATTAAGTTAGTATTTAGTTACCCACTCATGGACACAATTCTTTATAATTAAACACCATGGAAGAGTTCAGATTTACAGTCAGTACTGTCTGAAAAGAATGCCATTAATAGTGCAAATCACTTGTACCCAAGGTCATTATTAAAGAGGGGGAAATAGTTCATGAACTGAGCTAAGCATAAAAGGGTAAATCTGAACAAAGAATTAATATGAGTTGCTTTTTTATTTTTTTTTTTAAATCAAGGCCCTGAAAGCTTCACAAGTGGATAAATATTTCTTAACAATTGCAATTCAAAGTCAAATGAACAAGTAAATCAATAAACTATTTCAATTTCTATTTTAAGTGAACATTAGGATACATAATAGGCATCCTTCCAAATGAAAATAAATACTTTATCACTCCATCCTTACTTTATTATGGTTTTGTGGAAATATTGACAAAACTGCTCTAGAGATAAAAATTAAAGACAACATTAAGAAACTATACAGCCCAAAGTTGTTGATTGGAATTTTTCCATGATTAGACAGTTTTAGGAATTTACTAGATCACAAATCTCCTTTTTGTTGGCAATTGTATTTTTTTTTTTTGCTTGCAATGGTATTTGTTTTGGTACCCAGAAACCTTTGCGCATATTTTTCCTTCATAATGTGGTACCACTCCCAGAGTTAGATTTTTATGTACAAAGCAGCTCACTGCTAGGTTGTGAGCAGTTTTAAAATTCTTATCTTCTCCTCTACCACCAAAAAAAGTATAAAAGCAAATAATTAAGGCTGCTCTCTTCAGTATGCTAGATAATTGACATTTTTCCACTTTTATTATTAATGATGTGCAATTAACCATTAATTAAAATTGTGTTAGCATGTTAATCTCCTTCAAAAATAAACATCTCCATTTTAAAGTAAAGAAGTAAAGTTAATAAATCCTTTCTACCTCATATATGTATGTGAGAAACACCACTATTTCACTATTGTGAAATTAAAATTCCCTTATAGGAATTAGAATTAATTTTAATTAACTCTTATAAATATATTGTTAATAATGAAATTTTAAGATTAAATAGTGATACACAGAAAAGATAAGATTGGAAAACAGAAAAAGGGAAGTAATTCCCCCCAACATTATTACAGAATTTTGAGTTTACAAGCTTTTTAGTAACTAAGTTAATTATTAGATCAGAAGTTTTCTCTCTCAAACTCAAAAGGATAAAAAATTACAAGAGTAATTCCTTCACACTTCATTAATATCAACCATAATGAAACTAAACATGTTATATAATTTCTATACTGGGAAATCAAAGAATTATGGAACTTTCCATTCAGTGTTTAGAGCAACTGTAATATTCAGTGAAGAAATATATGCTTCTAACAGCACATAAAATAAGAAATTTTCTAAAATAACTGCATGTCAAAGTAAGATTACCATTTTAAGTTTAAGTAGCACATTTCATATACATCATTTCATATAGTCTCATAACATGTTGTCATTGTTGTTCAGTTGTATCTATCTCTTCATGATCTCATGGACTATATTATTTATGGGGTTACCTTGGCAAGATATTGGAGTGGTTTGACATTTCTTTCTCCAGTAGTTGAAATTAAATGATTTGCCCAAGATCACACAGTTAGTACATGTGAAGGAACATTTTTGAACTCAAGTCTTCCTGATTCTAGGTCCATCACTTTACATACTTAGCTAACTAGCTGTCTACCTAAAGACTTGTCAGAGTACTGCAGATAGAAAAGCTCAGTGGTAATATGCTACTATAATTAGTGCTAAACAAGACCAAGAAACAATGTTTCCTATTTCTCATCTCCTGTTGTATCAACAGGAATACGTAGAGCTACAGTTTGGGCTTCTCCCTTTTTTTGAATGGTAAAATTTTTGATAGTTAAAAAATAAAAAGTGAGGTATCATTCATAATGATACTAAGAAATAATTGCCTATCTTCTCCTTCATTCTTCTTTAGACTTCCATCTTTACTCTCCAGATTCTTTTCAGTTCCTACAAGAACCACCATTTTAAAGAGTCCCATCTGTCCATGCTTATTCCTTTATAGTGCTCTGATTCTAATTTTATGAAGTTATTTTTCCAATATAACCTCCAAGGGGGTTTTCTCCCACTCCCTAGAATTCATTTCTCTCCTTAGAATTCATTTTTATTTTTATTTTTTTCAGTAACTTTTTAAAGCTTTTTATTTTTAAAACATATGCACAGATAATTTTTCAACAATGGCCCTTGCATAGTCTTGTGTTTCAGATTTTCCCCTTCTTCCCCCACCCCTTCCCCTAGATGGCAAGCAATCCAATATATGTTATGCATGTTAAATATGTTAAATCCAATATGTGTAAACATAATTATACAATTCTCTTGCTGCACAAGAAAAATCAGATCAAAAAGGAAAGCAAATGAGTAACAAAACAACGAACAAAGTGAAAATACTATGTTGTAATCCACATTCAGTTCCTATAGTCCTCTTTCTGGGTGTAGATGGCCCTCTTCATCACAAGATTATTGGAACATCAGTCATCTCACTGTTGGAAAGAGTCACATTCATCAGAATTGATCATCATATAATATTGATGTTGCCATGTACAATGGTCTCCTGATTCTGCTCATTTCACTTAGCATCAGTTCATGTAAGTCTCTCCAGGCCTCTCTAAAATCATCTTCCTTATCATTTCTTATAGAATAATATTACATAACATTCATATACCATAACTTATTCAGCCATTCTCCAACTAACGGGCATCCACTCATTTTCCAGTTTCTAAGCCACTACAAAAAGGGTTGCCAAAAACATTTTTGCACATGTGGGTCCCTTTCCTTCCTTTAAGATCTCTTTGGGATATAGGCCCAGTAGAAATACTGCTGGATCAAAGGGTACGCACAGTTTGATAAGTTTTTGAGCATATTTCCAAACTGCTCTCCAGAACGTCAGGATCCATTCACAGTTCCATCAACAATGTATTAGTATCCCAGTTTTCCCATATCCCCTCCAACATTTATCATTATCTTTTCTTTGCATCTTAGCCAATCTGAGAGGTGTATAGTGATATCTCAGAGTTGTCTTAATTTGCATTTCTATGATCAACAGTAATTTAGAGCACCTTTTCATATGACTAGAAATGGTTTTAATTTCTTCATCTGAAAATTGTCTGTTCACATCCTTTGACCATTCATCAATTGGAGAATGGCTTGAATTCTTATAAAGAATTATCAGATCCCTTAAATTTAAAAATGTTTTCCCAATTTATTGCTTCCCTTCTGATCTTGTCTGCATTAGTTTTGTTTGTACAAAAGCTTTTTAATTATTTGGTGTTCAATTATGAATTTCAGTTCTTCTTTGGACACAAATTCCTTCCTTCTCCACAGATCTCCACAGAGGTAAACTATCCTATGTTCTTCTAATCTGCTTATAATATCCCTCTTTATGTCTAAATCATGAACCCATTTTGACCTTATCTTGGTATGTGATGTTAGGTGTGAGTCAACGCCTAGTTTCTTCCATACTAGTTTCCAATTTTCCCAGCAGTTTTTGTCAAATAGTGAGTTCTTATCCCAAAAGTTGGGGTCTTTCTTTCTTAGAATTTAAGCACCAGGAATCGAACTCTCTCTCTTCTTTTTTTTTTTTTGCTTGCATTTTTATTCCCTGAATTTAGCACAGTAAGTACTTAATAAATACTTGTTGAATTGACTTGACCTCTGTGTTACTGACATATGTTGCAGATTTTGCAATGGAATCTAAAATGTGAGTAAAAGTTATTGAGCAATGGAAGATTGCCAATAATAGCCTACTTAATTAAAAATAAAAGTTAATTATATAATTTGGGCAAGCAAAAGTAGCTTAAATGATATGTGTTTTCTACATATTTTCTGGTCCAATTTAATATAAATTATATCTATATTAAAAAAAGAAACTCAAAAGAGTTTGGTGTAACTATCAAGATGGGAAAAACCAAGTAAATGTCCATTTGTGAATGGTAGAGCATATTGATCAGTTATGTGTGTGTACACACATACCTATACGTATAACTAAACAGATAGGAAGGAAGAAAGGAAGGAAGGAAGGAAGGAAGGAAGGAAGGAAGGAAGGAAGGAAGGAAGGAAGGA
>JAJPUD010008731.1:42952-84543 GCA_023553655.1 Myrmecobius fasciatus
GAGAAGAGAAGAGAAGAGAAGAGAAGAGAAGAGAAGAGAAGAGAAGAAGGTAGAGAGAGGGAGGGGAGAGAGGGAAGGAGAGAGGAGGGAAAAGAAAGGAGGGAGGGAGGGAAAGAGGATGCTCATGAATGTGCAAAAAAAAAAAAAACTACCTAGGCAAAGTTGCTAGTCATAACTGTCTGCTGAATAAACGCCAATGCCCCAAAATCATATATTATATTTTCAATCTTTTTCAAGGGGAAAAAGATTGAAAGGATATAATGCCAGATAGCTCCTTTATGCTGCAGTGTCCCATTTTAGGAGATTAAAAGTAGAATCACAGTAGCTCTGATATAGGGAGCTAACTCCTGTCAAAATGACCAATAGCATTGCTGATTTGACTTTTTAAAAAATTATATATATATATATATATGTATATGTACATATATATATATATATATAATTCAAGTACAACTCAATGTACTCTTGAAACACAGCCTAAAATATCCAATCTTCCCCCAAAAGAAAACTCTGATATATTTTTCCTTTTATCTATGTTAATAAATATAATATAAGCCAATTATTCTAGTAGTAAGTAGTGAGACTTAAATAAGATGAGATACTGTGTTTTCCAGTATTGCATATAGACAGAAACTTTGGTAAGGACTAGAAATTAAACAATATGTACAGTATCTGAATCTTTCTGACTGAGACTCCCAATTTGAAAAGTCAATATAATGGACCCCATTTTTTTTTTAAAATGATGTCCTTTGAAGGAAATATTTTCAGTCATGGGTCTGTACACACAAAAAAATAACTTCAAATTGGGAGTCCCCAGTGCAACCCTAATCCCAAAACTATGCTTAAAAACAGCTTATCTACAAACCATCATTTTCACTATTTTTATACTCTGTGAACACAACATGCTGTTTATCATCTTCTGAAGATAGAGAATGACCTACTTTGGTAACTGCAGTGTATTCACAAGTAATTTTCCCCCCTGCTTTATCAGAACAAGCCCACCAGGTGAAATGACTACTTCATTTTTAGTTGGGCATGGGAATTTTGGTGTTCTGATGAGATTAAATTCTCTAGCTACATGCAAAACAAACCCACCTTCTCACACAGTATGTCACAACTAGTCATTATTTTTTCTCCTCACCATCAGAAAATAAAAGGGGAATATTCATCTTAGAAACAAACAAAAAATATTTTTACTCTACCCAATACATAGACGTGTGCTAATGCACTGAAGCACACTTTAAAACAGAATAATGGCAGATTAATTCATTCAGGGGGGAAAACGAAAGCAAACCTATAGTTCAGTCTTTAATTAGAGGCTAATACAGAGCATGTAGTTTCAGGGAGAAGGCTCACTTTAATGCGAATGTCTGTAGCCCAGATTATACGCGGCAAGAATATTTTAGCACTGCAAACATAAATCAATTCATTTTCTTCTCCGTGGACAAGTATCTAAAGACAGAGACATAATTGAAAACTTTGGGAAGGAAAAATGTAGTGATCACTTTTACTGTCTAATAAAAATGGAGATCTATGCTGCCTGGGCTATCCATTCTCTTCCTGGTGCAGAAATTCAAAATCTGGCCCACAGCCTTATTATCAGGATTTACACACCAGGCAAAGGTGAATGAATGGCTGGGGGAAAGGATGGTGAAGTTATTATATGGGAACCACAGATTTCCCAGGTATAGTTAGTTTTATGGAGCCAGAGATGGGGAAAGAATAAAAACATAGCTCTCCATACCTTGCGTTTCCTCTCTATTCGTTCTCTAGGGATTTTCCGTTGTTTTTTTCTTTCCCTCTCAAGATTTTTCTCCTTTTCATCGAGCTCAGCTTCCCGAACTTTTTTAATGGAAGCAGCAGCATGAGCCATTTTACAGAAGCAGGCAGTAACAGTTTCTGAGTCAATTTCTACAACACAGCAATCCAGGTGAAGGGTGCATATAAATAGAGATTTATCCTCCAACGCAGCAACTGCCGGGAACAGGACTACTCACAAAATCATCCATTTCTCCGCCTTCGTGATAGGTCGCACTCTTGCTTTAGCCTCTGCACCACCCATAATTCACTGCAGCATACCAAAACACTCCCACAAACACACACCTGCACACAAATGTTCACACCGAGAGAGCTAGATACAAGATGGGAAAAAAAAGAAAAACACCCAAAACTGGGCAGTAGACTGGAGCCTCTTCTGTAGTTCTCCGAGCACAACTGCAAATAAGCATCTGACCAGTTGAAACAACCATCCTTTAGGTACACAACCCCAAATGGAAGAGTCTCTTGCAACTCCTCCAGACAATCTGTGCACTACGAATGAGGCCAGGAAGAAGCCACCTCCGAGGTACCAAGAGGGGGTGGGCAGTTGACTGCAGCTCCCAGCAGCACCTCTTATGCAGGGTGAGAAGAAAATGGTGCAGTCTGACTTAATGACTTGCTGCTGCTGTGTTGCTGTTGCTGCTGCTACCGCGGTTGCTCCTGCTGCCTCTGCTATAGCACATGACATGGATTTTTTCCTTTCTTTTTAAAAAATATTTCTTATATTTCCTTATTCTAGGCTCACTAAAAAGGCAGAGATGTAGGGGGTGAGAGAACAAACAAAGCTGCAGCATTGAGAGGTGAAGACCAAGGATGTTGAGTTCACCTGTAAAAAAGACGATTGTACCAATCCAAGGATACACAAGCTTCAGAGGACTGGGAATAGCCTAGTCCTCATTGTGTCATTTACAGACCCACGTGAGCCTGCATTAGGAATCTGCATTAAGCAAGGGAACTAAATGGAGCTGTCAGTGGGAAAACAGCATAATCTGGTCTCTGCTTGGTTTTGCCAGCTGAGAGACCAAGGAGAAAAGAACTAAGGAAAGAATCATAACAAAAAAGAACATGTATCCACACATCTTATAAGAGGGGCACGTGAATAACGACCATTAAAGGCCAAATCTCCTTTTCCCAGTAATTACTGAATAGAGTTGTATAGCAGTGAGGAGGACTGAACAGGATTAACATTTTCGTTCTGGGCAGCACATGCACACACATGACACAAAGGGAAAAAAAAGAAAAGGAGAGATGCATCATGTTAACTAAAGAAGGAGGGAAATGCATTATGTTAACTAAAGATCGAAAGATATGTTTATCTCTGACTAGACCTAAAGAAAACAACTTCGCAGAATCTATAGCAACTTGGTTAAGAAATCAGGAACAACTTTACTATTCACCTGAAGGCACAGGGACATGAATCACATTGGGATCTGTTGATTTTATGCAAATAGCTCATTAGAGACAATAACATAACTATACTATTTGAAGGAACTCATTTGATTATTGAGGAAGAATAATATCATATAAATTTGTCATGAAATTAAACAAGTAATGTACCAATTTATGTCACAGAAACTTGCTGTCCAAGTAAGACTAAAGACATATACTTCCAGATGCTAGAAAATTCACTAAGTGAAATACATAAACTAATAAATCATTTTCTGTTCCTGTTCAGTCCTTTTAGTCATAACCAACTCTCTTTGACCCCATTTGGGGTTTTCTTGGCAAAGATACTAGAGTGTTTTGCCATATCCTCCTCCAGATCATTTTATAGATGAGCAATTGAGGCAAAGAGGGTTAAGTGTCTTGCCCTCAGTCACTCAGCTGGTAAGTGTCTGGGGCCAGATTTGAAGTCATGAAGATAAGTCTTCCTGAGTCTAAACCCACTGCTAGCTGCCCCAAGAGCTTTTTCTAAATCTTTTTCTAATGTAATGCCTTTTCCAGATTTCCCACAGAAATTAACAACTGTTTATTTTGTTAGAGTACACTACTGTGCTCTTAAACAGTACCCATATGCTGCTTTATTACAATCAGTAACTAACATTCTCATATCCTTTAAGCTATCCTAAGAAAATAAAAATAATCAAAGATATTAGAGGAGGCATAGGAAAAGAAAAAAGAAATGGAGAAAGTCAGAGAACCAATTCAAAAACAAGTAAACATCACCACCAAACAAGTTAGATATGGCACATTGGTATAAGTATTAATTAACCCCAATTCAGCTTTATCTGTCTTCTGAATATCAGAAACTTTCTTTTCTGGCTTTTCTCATCTTGGATCTTGGCAACTCAAGATTCATTTCCACATTCAGAATTCATCAGATACATCATCCTCCCACCCTTACAATGCCTCTTTCATATTGTATTTACTACAGAGTAAAGGTAAATTTCAGAAAAATCCAATATTGCCTTACCTAAATGAGTCATCCATGACCTGCATACATAACTATAATACAAATGTATTCTTTGCTATCAAGATGTGGGATGCTTCATGAAGACCATCCAGTATATTTTTAACAACAATAAGAATCACCTTGTTAAACATGTTGGGACATGGAGGTTCTGAAGAAAGCAGAAAAGGTTAGGGTACCAGATGAGATCTTCTGTAATACTTTCTAAAATCTTCTTTGTTTGACCACCCTTCTTTTAGAGTGATTTAAAAATGTTTTCACCAAGGAAAGGCTCCCTTGATAAATGAATATCATTTTTTCAAAACATTATATATGGTTTTAAAATGTGGCTCTGTTTTCTGTATTTTCCTGTGGTTAAAATGTTATTTATGTCAGGAAGATCTGAGTTCAAATTTGGTCTCAGACACTTAACATTCCCTAGGTGTGTGACCCTGGGCAAGTCACTTAACCTCAATTGCCTCAGCAAAAAGCAAAAAAAAAAAAAAAAAAATGTTACTTATGGAACATTTTCTGAGAAAAGAGTAGCTTTTGAAACCCACTTCTACTAAAAAATATCTCCTTCCCCTTTCTGAGGATATCAGTTGGGGATGTAAAATACAAGAGCAGAACAACATTCCAAAGACTACATAAGAATAATGGGGAGAAGTCATGCAGATGAGGGTAAGAATGGAGGTAGAGATTGCTAAACAA
Source organism: Myrmecobius fasciatus (assembly GCA_023553655.1). Classification (NCBI taxonomy): domain Eukaryota; kingdom Metazoa; phylum Chordata; class Mammalia; order Dasyuromorphia; family Myrmecobiidae; genus Myrmecobius; species Myrmecobius fasciatus. The sequence goes on from JAJPUD010008731.1 coordinate 47,871, forward strand.
GTGTTTTTTGAAAGCTTCATATAAATTCAGGGCATTTTAATTAGACTTAGAACTTAAGATCTCATCTCCAGTGTATCTAACCAACTGTTATAAATGTCAATGTAAGCCATTTATGCTCTGTTTGTGAGAAGAAAAGAATGGCTTCTAGCATACATCACCATACATCAAGATGATGAACACATAACAGATTTCATCCAAAACTGACTCCAAAAATGCTAACAACCAATATTCTTCCTGTTATCTAAATTCTCACAACATCTTTGAATGACACAATATAAATAATACCATCCTACAGATCAGGAAATAAGATGAAGATAACTGACCTGTTCTAGTTAAGACAGCAATACCATAGCAGAAAAGCCTATAGAGCCATGATTCCTGGTTTTGAGTCTTATAGTCTATTCATTAGAACAGGGACTCAAACATGAATCCATGAATTTGCTTTTGTTTTTGTTGCTTTTAATATTTTGTGATCCTCTGTATTTTGTTTGATGCTATGAAAAATATTATTTTAAAAAGTCATTGGGTTTAACCAAACTGATAAAGGTTCCATGATACAAAAAGATCTCCTGCACTTGATTGTGCTGTCTTTTGAAAAATTTACAAACACACACACACACACACACACACACACACACACACACACACACACACCCCTCTATCACAAGCCTTATTGGACTCACCACAGAGCAGAACGTTAGAAACAAGTATGAATTTTTTAAAAAAGAAAACCTTAAAATTTATCCAACATATGCCATCTTTTTAGTAGACTGTTTTTCATTGATTCTTTCCCCCAACAGAACATATTGTCCCCATGTGAAGAAAGCAGAATAACTTAATTTTTTCATAATTAGAATGCCAAAAAGGTCTGACATAGTCTTAGCTTTTGAAAAAGTTTTCTTAATCTAATTTACACAATAATAGCCTATTGAGTAAGTTTTTAATCTCCCCTTCCTCCGTATTTATTGTTCAAACTTCTTTATATCTTATATTTGCATGTAAAAACTCATATTTTGCATCTCCACATGCAAAGAGAGAGAGAGCAGGGCACATTCACCAGCTGACCTCTGCACAGGCAAGGTACCCTCCTCCAGTCCCAGGAGCTCATAGCCATTTAAAAGATTCATGGGCTATATAAAAGAGGTCTTCCTTCAGGCCTCCAGCAGAGAGGTAATATAATTTGAATTTTTAAATGGGAAAAAAGATGTTTTCCTTCAAAGAAAAACCTTCATCTTCACTGGAGAAAAGACTGAATCTGCCTTTCAAGGTAAGAACACAGTGTAGTTCATATTTAAACTTGATAGCCTCCAGAGATTGCCCTTCCAAGAGGACACATTTAATTTTACAGACCAGGAGAGAAACTGGACATTTGCTGCCTTCATTGTCCAGTACCTCATTGACCAAAATTTAAAGAAAATCATGTGCAAACATCAGTCAGGAACATAACATTCAGGGCATCAGTCAATAAAATCTGAGTTAGCCATATGCAATATAATTTCCCCTCAGCCCCATCCTCCAAGAGAAATTACTGTGCAATTAAAGACTGTAGGAAGAGATAGAAGAAGCTGATATATGAGAAAGAAAAAACATCACCAAATCAGTGTTGGGATATGAGAAGATTATATTTAGTTGTAAGATAAGCCAGGAGTCCAATGAAATTTAAATAGGAATACATAAGTTCACTTTGCTGCATACTGATTTAGAAACCATGTATTAGCATAATATATGTGTGCTATTATATTGTAATTTATTTTATTAAATATTTACCAATTAGGAAGTAGTACAGGAAGCCTCTTTGATATCTCTTCCTACCTATACTCCATTTGTGTTAGTGTAAAAATAGTCTTTAAATTGCACAGCAATTTCAAAAATGTACATTTTAATGTGTTACATGGATAGAAATGTATGGATAGGTTACTAAATAGGAACATATATTTTAGAATTATTTCTCCAAATCAAAAGATATTTCTGCCACTGATTATGAGAATGTTTCTTCTAAATCCATTTTAGTTAACTACATTTTATAAAATCATTAAAAATCATGTATTAATCAATATTTGATAGAACAAAACTGTATAGTTCTTAAATTCAACAAAGTGACATATTTTGTTCTTCAAGTGGATTCAATTTTAAAATAAAGCTATTAAAGTTTTCTTTAAAAAATTACTTTGTTTTTCTCAAAATATGGGAAGAATTAACCAGTGTAAAATAATTGTTATTTTTAAATCAAGCAAGATTAATCAAGGTTTAAATAAAGTTCATTTAAATAAAGATTTCATTTATGAGATATTGCCATTAACAAGCATTTTTTTTTGAGAACTTTAAAATCACAATTTTGGATCTTTATATTCCTTAAAATAAGGAAAAACAACCAAACAAACAAATACACCTTTGAAAATTTGTCATAAATCTGTCATAAAATCTGTCACAGATAATTTAAATCTTTCCTTGTGAGTGGATTACAATTTCTATCAAAGAAAGCATTGGATCAAAGTCCGACTCTTTGCTCAGGACATTCCCTTGGTAATTTCAAAAGAGAATAAATAAATAAAAACTATGTATTTCCCTCATTTCATACTCACATATAGTAAAGAATTATTTTAGTTGAAATTGAATTCAGTGTTCGGCAATGTAATCCATACCCAAAAAAGAATTACTACTATAAATATATCCAACAAATTGTCATCAAACCTTTGCTTGAAGAGCTTCAATGAAGGGAAATTCACTTTCCCTAGGTAATCCACTCCATCACTAGCTGGAATTATGTTGTTTTGATTTTGTTTTGTTTTGCTGGAGTAGAAATAGCATATTAGTTCCAGTTCCCACTACTCAGCAAAGGTGATACAATATAATATCTTGCTTTTGAGTCCTTTAATTAACCAGACTTAATATTAGTTCCCAGGTTTCTAGTGTCTTCTGTTTTTGTTTGTTTTATCATGGAGGCAGATCTTTCCATTTTACTCGTATTTATACAAAGCATAATAAGACTATACAAATTAAACAAGCCTACTTTCTAAAAGTCACTATGAAAGATAGAAGGTTTGCCCAAATCTCTTTTCTATGCTTGGCCGGGAGTCAGGAAGTCCCATTTTCCTGAGTTTACCTCTGGCCTCAGACTAGCTATGTAATGCTAAATCACTTAACTCTGTCTCAGTTTCCTCACTGTAAAAGGAGTTGGAGAAGGAAATCACTCTAGTATCTTAGCCAAGAAAATCCCAAATGGGTCACAAAGAATCATAAACAACTGAACAGCCTATCTACCTATAGGTGGAGCTATATAAATGTCTATATATCTCCACATATATACATATACATATATATATGTCTAGGGCAACTAAGTGGCACAATAGAGTGCTGGATCTGTAGTCAGGAAGATTCATCTCAGTTTCCTCATCAGTAAAATGTGCTGTAGAAGGAAATGACAAACTACTCCAAAATCTTTGATAAGAAATCCCCAAATGGGTTCATGAAGAATCAGATGTGATTTTAAAAACCCTGAAATATGTATGATTGCATGTATATATACATAAACATTTATAAATATATAAAATATATTATATATAATTACATACATACAAACATATCTTATATATAAGGTTATAAATGGCTTTTAAAGTCAGAGGAATTTGATTAGCCCTAGAAGCAATTAAAATTACAAGAATTACAAATTACAAGAAGATAAAATCATAAATCTTTTATGGGAGAAACCTGAGAGGCCATTTCTCCTAAGCCCCTTATCATACAGGTGAAGAAATCAAGGCCCAGAGAAAGTGAGTGATGTGTATGTACACACAGGTAGTAATTGTCAGAGGTGGAATTTGATCAGGTTTTATGATTCAAGATCTTATAATTGTGTCACACTGCTTATTTCCTATTTATGTTTCTTAGACAATGTGGCATATCTGAAAGAATACTAGATGCAGGAGAGACTTAGTTTGGACTATTCTCTATGAAGCTAGGTATACAATCCCAGGAAAAGAATTTCATCTTTCTAAAAATAAAGTTCTTCATCTATAAAATGGGGATGATAATATTTGCCATAATTATCTCAGAATATTGTTGAGAGATGTGTTTTGCAAAATTTAAAACTATATACACATTTTCATTTTATTATATTTAAAATATACATATGGATATTAAACAATTGCAGAATAACATTTTCTTCCAAGGTAAATGATGAAAAACAAGAGGAAAAATAATCTTAATGTTATAATGATGGTCATAGTGGTGGTGGTCATGATGGTAATAGTGATTATAATGATGATGATGGTAGTGAGGGTAACGAAAATGATGATGATGATGGGAAGAATCTTTTTAAAATATTTAGCACAACCGAAAGACAACCAACAAAGAAACTATAAATTTTTATTATCACTGCCTTAAATCTTCTGATCCCTAATACGGTTGATTTTCCGGAAGAATTGAGTTAATTTAATGGCAAGGGCCTGGGGAACTCCCCACACCAATTTTACAATTTAAAAATGTATTAATGGAATTGGAACAAGTTTTGGTGGGGGCAGGGGAAAAGCTTAGAGGTAGGTTGGAGAATAAGGACAAATCAGTTATGTTAGATGTAATACAGGGTTTTCTGGATTGATAAGGATCAAAGTGAAATAAATTCCCAAGAACTTGCACAGTGGTCCATGAAAGAAAACATGGTGTGGTAATGACAGTGTCAAATGTAAAATGTTTAACTGCTTAAAAGGATCCTGAAATCAGCCTGGTGCAGGATAGGAATAAGAATTTTAGGTCATTCTCTCCCTGAAAGCAAAGCCCTGCGTGGTGTCCTTCCAAGAGAAAAGGTCTCTATATACTTGCGTCACGTTTTGTTTCAGTACCAAAATTTGAAATCAGCTTGTCAAGCCTTTTATCAAAATGAAGAGAAACTTCTGGCTGTTTCGTTTCTGTTACCAGAATTCTAAGGAAAACCAAAGGGCAGCAATAATAACAATTTGGCAGCAAAAGAAGCATATTTAAAAGATGAAGTGGCTGTAATTGGTTGTTTTTTAGTCAGTTTCAGTATTGAGGCCAAGTTACAACTAGGCAGGAGACTGAACTCCCAAAACTGACCCTTCAAGGTCAAGTTTGAGTAATGGGAGGAAGCTGGCCCAAAGCCTTTGCTATTATATGGATAAACAGAGGACTTCACATTATACCAGGCTGTCAATTTGGTGCCCATTGAGAATATCATGAAGGAAGCCAAGTTGAAAAGTCACCAAGTTGAAAAGTCTCATTTCAGTTACAGAATCTGAAATAGTGTTTTGTTTTTGCCTTTGTGTCCTACAAATGTGTACATTTAATATGTGTTTGTTGGACTGAATTAATTCTATCACCTTTTCTAAGGAATAAAAAGGAAGTTTACCTTCCCTACTCTGCCCTCAGAAATGAAAAGTAAACAGGTAATGACAATCTGGCAAATGCTTTGCTTCTCTTGAATCTGATCTGCATATCTCTCCCTAAACTGTAATTGCATCTGAGAATGAAAGATCAGGATTTCAATAACAGAGGCATGCTGCTCCTTATATATTCTACCTACAGAGAAAAAACATGGAATAATGGACATTTGACAGCAAGGAGACCTAATCATATCACACCTCTGATACATACTGGCTGTGTGACATTTAAAAAATCATTTAGCACCCCTCCCTCTCCTCCCCTGCCTAGAGAGCAGTCTCTAACCTATAAATAACATGGTAGGGGTGTCTTCCCTATACCCATAAATCACAAATTCTGACCTTTCCCCAAAAGAAAGTAATACCTACAATGCCAGAAATATGATTATTTTGAGTGGAATTTTTTTTTTTCAATCACAGCAAAAAAAAACAGTTGAGTTTAAAAGTACATTTCTGGATAAAACCAGAGGCCCTGGTTTCAAAGCTTGTCTTTTTTACTACCTGTGTAAACTTGGACAGAAACCATTCAACCTTAAATGAAGGTTTCTACTAAATAGTCTGTAAAGTAATGTCCAAGTCTAAATCTGTGAATCAATGATCCTATGACTATTTAAATTTATTTTACTCTTGAATATTCACAAAAATGAATGAAGGTTGGTAGCCCTCTGCTGGGGAACAAAGGCAATATCTAACTGTCTAAGATAAATGTTTTATATTCTATAGATAGCTAATTGTTTTCATAGGAATTAGAAATAACTTTGCTTTAGTACAGATTGTTTTGTTTTGTTTTTTGTTTTGTTTTTTGCTTTTTGCTGAGGCAATTGGGGTTAAGTGACTTGCCCAGGGTCACACAGATAGAGAATGTTAAGTGTCTGAAATCATATTTGAACTCAGGTCCTCCTGATTTCAGGGCTGGTGCTCTATCCACTGGGCCACCTTGCAGCTTCAGATTCTTTTTATTTATATGCTAAAATTCTCCCTGCAGAGAGGGAGAAAAGAGGGAAGGAGGGAGAGGAGGAAGGAAGGGAAGTGGAGAGGGGAAAGAAGAGAAGGGGAAGGGAGGAGGGGGAAGGGGAGGGAAATAAGAGGGAGGGAGGAAGGAAAAGAGGGAGGTAAGCAGAGAAAAAAAAGGGGACAGAAGGAGAAAGAGGGAAGGATATGGGGAGAAAATTTGAGATTTAAAACAAGATATTTGGAGCTTTCCAAGTCTCCAGTTACTATGATTTCACTTTAAGGATAATTTAGTTTGGTCACAAACTAACAAAATACCACTTGATGTATTTTCAAATGATTGAATACCATTCACCAAGTCAGCTGTACTTATTTATATATTATACCCTAAGACTCGGACAATTACTGGAATTTATTTAATAAATTATTTCAGAAAATCTGTTTTAGAATTTTAAAATTAACATGAGAATATAATCACTCTAGAATGTTCAACTGCCATTGTGTGTACAAAAGCAATCATTGAAATACTTTAGATATTCAAATATTCTTCTATTTAAAGAAAACAAAATTTGCAACAGCATTGGGGATCAACCATATTGAAATAATGCTGAGTATTGGCACTATGGAGAGAAACATTTAAGAAATGAGAACAGTCTAGGAGTAGTACTGTGTAGACAGAAAAAGAAAGGAAGGGGTCAATTTACAAGACTCTTTATAGGGACTGGGGGCATAGAATCTATTTATTACAGATTGTCTATATAGAGAAATGACTACTGTGAAGTAGAAAATGAATTCAAATTTATATTATTGAAATGTAAACAATTCAGATTAAGCCTTTATAAAGAGACTTGCAAAAACACCTATGAATGGTTTGCTAATGGGTTTTGGTATTTTCCCACTTTTTCTGTCTCTGTCTCTGTCACTCTGTTTCTTTGCCTCTTTTTTCTGATTCTCCCCTCCTCCTCAAACATGGTGCTCCCAAAGCCATTGTTCATTTTATATTATTTATATGAATATGTGTGGGTGTGTTTGTGTATATATAAACACAGGTATTTATATATATATATATATATATATATATTATACATACATTATATTTATAGAGAAAGAGAAAATGAGATAGAAACATATATATATAAAAAGTAGAATTGTCCCAAAAAATTTAATTTTAATTTTAATGAAGTAAGGCTACCAAGTAAAGACCACCTTAGTAATTATCCTCAGCTGATTATTAAAGGGAAGAACAACTAAGTAAGCAAAAGCAGAAAGAAAAGATTTAGCTATTCAATTTTCTCTGTATATCAAAACTTGAAAATTCAGTTTCACATTCTTGATCCTTCCTCTCAAACCTTACTTTTAAAAAACACGCTTTCTGAGAATGCCAACAAGATATGAGACAAGGGTAGCAGGGGGTGATTTAAGCATAAAAATAATTTTTGATATCATTTTATAGATAATTCTTTTTCTAATTTGAGAAAAATTAAAACATCAAAAAGAATAACAACACAAATCTGAATATTATCTACTTTTCTTTTATTTGGCCACTAAAATAAATAGGCATATTCCAAGAATATGTTTAATCTATGTGCCAAACATTTATGTAAGCACCTACTTTTAGAAGCTGACTTCTAAATCACTAGCAGTAAGAGCTTATACTCCAAAAAAGCTGATTGGTCATTAAATCCTCAAAGCATGAATGTTATTGTAAAACTGAATCCTGCTTACACTAAGAAAAACCACAATAGTGATTCTGAAAATAGCAACAAAATCTGATAATACATATAAAAGAAAGAAGACTTTATTGTATTTGTTAGACTATACACACAGACAAAGCTGCATGATAAAAGAGCTCTCAGGGTGTTCCAGCTACAGCTGCTATCAGTTGTTGAGAGCCAATTGTTAAATTTTTAGGGTGAGGATTATAAATCAGAAATGGGCAAATACTACAAATCAGGAATTGAATTATTTTGTCTGTTGTCTTGACTTAAGAAAGTAATACAGAAAATGTTCATTATGCAAATTAAAGTGAGTTGTGCATTTTATTAAATGTGTCAGGAAGTGGTACATAGTAGGTTCAACTTTTCTGGATAATGAACAAACATGTATTAATTATCTTCACTGGCAATGTACAAGATACTGATGATATAAAGAAAAATAAAGCTGTCCCTTCACTCAAAAAAAAAACCCCAATAAACTCAAATTCATAAAAAAAATGTATACAAAATAAATGCATGGTCATTTGGGGTAGAAAGGCACTAGTAGCTTGATCGACCTAATGGAGGAAGAAGATAATACTGGAATTGAGCACTGAAGTAAATTAGGTATTCTAAAACAAGTGTGAGAAGTTGGTGCACTATAACTATGAAGGACAGTCTGGGTGATAACAGAGATCTGGGATTTGGAATTTGTGCAAGAGAACCAGTAAGGCCAGTTTACATGAACAATATTTTGATATTGGGAAGAGAGGGGAGTATGGGGGGATAAGTGTGAAAATTCAGGTCAGAATCTGATGGTAGAAATTCCAAACAGAGTTCATATTTGATCATATAAAGTATTTGTTAAGTAAGAAAAAATGGCTAGAGAAGACTATTAGACACAAATATGGAGGGAAGGAAAAAAAAAGGAAAAACAAATTTGCATAACATTGTTATATATTTAAAAGGAAAAGCAAATTGCACAAAATAGCGTTACAGTTTCTTATATAATCATTTTATCATGTTATGTTATAGAAATGCTTGTTTTATTTCAGAAATTTAAAATAGAGTATTTTTTAAAAGTATGGAAGACAGAGATGTTTTAAGAATATCACTGGGGGAGGGAGGGTGGAGACAAGATGGTGGAGTACATACACAACTTTCTATGAGCTCCTCTGATCTTCCCTCAAACCAAGAACAGATTAAGTCTTTGAACTGGTTCTGGAGTGAAAGCTCCCTCAAACACTTGGAGTACAACACATTTCCATCAAAAAATACCTTGGAAGAACTCCGGAGTAGGTCTGTTTTCAGACGGGCTGGGGATTGGGCCACTTGCCGCACTCAGGCACCAGCGTGCAGGCGGGGCAGAGTGGGGCTGGGACGGAGCCTGGTGGATTCTAGGCACCCAGGAAGTCCTAGGGAGATGCTTGGGCCACTTTGCTCTGCTTGCCAGCAGGTGCTTTGGTGGATCTGCCTTTGGTAAAGGGTGGATTGAGAACAACTAAGAATGCGGACCTGACCCGACCAGCCCCGCACCTGAAGTCAACTCTGCAAACTGCCCCAGGGCAAATTGAAACGGCTGCAGGTCCCCTGTTTAATCAGACTTCAAGCTCTAAAAAATGAATAAGAAACAGAAGAGAGCTCTCACCATAGACAGCTTTTACAGAGAGAAAGAAGGGCAGACCTCAGATCCTGAGGTACCTAAAGGTAAAGCAACTCCAGAAGAAGCCACAAAGGCAGATATGAGCTGGTCCCCATTTCAGAAGGCTTTCCTGGAAGAATGCATAAAGAATCTCAAAAAAAGAGTTAGAAGAAAAATGGGGAAATGAATTGAGAGCAGTGCAAGAAGGATATAATAACCTGCAACAGAGATGTGAAAAAGACATCAACTCACTGAAAAACAAAATTGGTGAAATGGAAAAAGTATGCAAAGAACAAAAAAATTCAATTGGCCAGTTACAAAAGAAGCTAAAAAAGGTAACTGAAGGAAATAATACAATAAAAATTAGAATTGAACAAATGCAAGTGAATGAATCAATAAGACTTCAAGAATCAGTCAAACAAAAACAAAAAAAAATGAAAAACTAGAAGAAAATATGAAATATCTCCTAGGAAAAACAACTGACTTGGAAAACAGATCTAGGAGAGACAATCTAAGGATTATTGGACTCCTTGAAAGCCATAATGAAAAAAAGAACCTAGATGCTATCTTCCAGGAAATCATGAAAGAAAACTGCCGTAATCTTTTAGAATCAGAAGGCAAAATCGCCAAAAGAATTCACTGATCACCTCCTGAAAGAGACCCCAAAATTAAAACCCCAAGGAATATTGTGACCAAATTTCAGGACTATCATACCAAGGAAAAGATATTGCAAGCACCTAGAAAGAAACAATTCAAATACCGAAAAACTGTAATTAGAATCACACAAGATCTGTCAGCTTCCACATTAAAGGATCAAAGGGCCTGGAATCAGATATTCCAAAAGGCAAAAGAACTTGGATTACAGTCAAGAATAACCTATCCAGCTAGAATGAGCATTATCCTCCAGGGAAGATGGTCATTCAATGATACAGGAGAATTTCACCTATTTCTAATGAAAAGACCAGATCTGAACAAAAAATTTGACCTCCAAACACAGAACTCAAGAGAAGCATAAAGTGGTTAAAAAGGAAAGAACTCTTGAGAACTATATTTCTACTATGGGGATACTCAAAGAGAGGGGGTATAATTTGATTTTACTTTGATAATAATGGAAAAGAAATTATAGGTGGAAGGGCTATCATACTGGAAAAAGAGGGGAAATGAGGTAAAATAAAGTTTAAAAAAAAGAAGTAAAAATAATGTAAAATCTCATGAAGAGGCATAGAAAATCTAATATAATAGAGTGAAAGAAGGGAGGGTGATGAGCATTGTGTGAATCTTACTCTCATCAGATTGGGATCTAAAAGAGTGTATCAGACACATTTGGCTTCAAAGAAAAACGTGGCCCTCCTTATATGAAAGTCAGAGGGAAAGGAGGAAAAGAAAGGGATAGACTAATAGGAGGATTAAGGGAAAGGTGTAAAAAAGAGGGAGAGGTTCTAAAGGGGGGGGAGAACTGTTAGAGGTAGGTGGTCATCAAAAATAAAATACTGGGGAGGAAGGAAGGGAGAAAGGGGAAAGGGAAGAGAAAAGGTAAATAAGATGGCAGGAAATACAGATTTAGTTATTTTAACTGTGAATGTGAATAGGATGAACTCTTCCATAAAACAAAAGCAGATAGCAGACTGGATTAAAAGCCAGAATCCTACAATATGTTGTTTCAAGAAACACATCTAAAACATAGAGATACATACAGAGTGAAGGTAAAAGGCTGGAGCAGAATCTATTATGTTTCAGTGAACAAAAAAAAGCAGGGGTAGCAATCCTGATCTCAGATCAAGTAAAAGCAAAGACAAATCTAATTAAAAGAGATAAGGAAGGAAACTGTATTTTATTAAAGGGTACCATAGATAATGAAGCAACATCAATACTAAACATATATGCACCAAGTGGTATAGCATCCAAATTCTTAGAGGAGAAACTAACAGAGGTGCAAGGAGAAATAGACGGCAAAACTATACTAGTGGGGGATCTCAACCTTGCTCTTTCAGAATTAGATAAATCAAACCACAAAATAAATAACAAAGAAGTTAGGGAAGGAAACAAATTATTAGAAAAGTTAAGTATGATAGATCTTTGGAAGAAATTCAATGGCGATAGAAGGGAGTTTATTTTTTCTCGGGTTCATGGAACTTATACAAAAATTGATCATGTGTGAGGGCATAAAAACCTCAAAATCAAAAGCAGAAAAGCAGAAATAGTAAATGCATCCTTTTCATATCATGATGCAATAAAAATCACACGTAATATAAGACCAGGAGAAAATAGACCAAAAGTTAATTGGAAATTAAATAATCTAATTTTAAAGAATGAATGGGTGAAAGAGGAAATCACAGACACAATCAATAATTTCATCTAGGAGAATGACAATAACGAGACAACATACCAAAATTTGTGGGATACGGCCAAAGCAGTTATAAGGGGCAATTTTATATCTCTAGATGCTTACTTGCATAAAATAGAGAAAGAGAAGATCAACGAATTAGGCTTACAATTAAAAAAGCTAGAAAAAGAGCAAATTAAAAACCCTCAATTAAAGACCAAATTGGAAAATCTGAAAATAAAAGGGGAGATTAATAAAATTGAAAATAAGAAAACTGTTGAATTAATAAATAAATCTAAGAGTTGGTTTTATGAAAAAACCAATAAAATAGATAAACCTTTAGTTAATTTAATTAGAAAAAGGAAAGAGGAAAATCAAATTGTTAGTTTCAAAAATAAGGGAGAACTTTCCTCCAATGAAGAGGAGATTGGAGTAATAATTAGGAGTTACTTTGCCCAACTTCATGCCAATAAATTTGATAATCTAAATGAGAATATCTACAAAAATATAGATTGCCCAGGTTAACAGAAGAGGAAATAAATTATTTAAATAGCCCCATTTTAGAAAAAGAAATAGAACAAGCTATTAATCAACTCCCTAAGAAAAAATGTCCAGGGCCAGATGGATTTACGTGTGAATTCTACCAAACATTCAAAGAACAATTAATTCCAATACTATATAAACTATTTGAAAAAATATGGAAAGAAGGTGTACTACCAAATTCCTTCTATGATACAGATATGGTGCTGATAACTAAACCAGGTAGGGTGAAAACCAAGAAAGAAAACTATAGACCAATTTCCCTAATGAATATTGATGCAAAAATCTTAAATAAGATATTAGCATCAGTCATCCCCAGGATAGTACACTATGACCAAGTAGGATTTATACCAGGAATGCAGGGCTGGTTCAATATTAGGAAAACTATCAGCATAATCAATTATATTAATAACCAAACTAACAAAAACCATATGATTATCTCAGTAGATGCAGAAAAAGCTTTTGATAAAATCCAACACCCATTCCTATTAAAAACACTAGAGAGTATAGGAATAAATGGGCTTTTCCTTAAAATGATTAGTAGCATCTACTTAAAACCATCAGCAAGCATCGTATAGAATGGGGACGAACCAGAACCATTCCCAATAAGATCAGGAGTGAAACAAGGCTGCCCACTGTCACCATGACTATTTAATATTGTATTAGAAATGTTAGCTTTGACAGGAAGAGAAGAAAAAGAGATTAAGGGAATTAGAGTAGGTAATGAGGAAACCAAATTATTACTCTTTGCAGATGACATGATGGTATACTTAGAGAACCCTAGTGACTCAACTAAAAAGTTACTACAATTCACAACTTTAGCAAAGTTGCAGGATACAAAATACATCCACATAAATGAACAGCATTTTTATATATTACCAACAAAGTTCAGCAGCAAGAGATACAAAAAGAAATTCCATTCCTAATAACTGTTGATAGTATAAAATATTTGGGAATCTATCTGCCAAGGAAAAGTCAGGAACTATACAAACTAAACTACAAAACACTTTCCACACAAATAAAGTCAGACCTAGTCAATTGGAAAAACATCAAGTGCTCATGGGTAGGCTGAGAGAATATAATAAAAATGACAATACTACCCAAACTAATTTACTTATTTACTGCCATTCCAATCAAACTCCCAAGAAATTATTTTACAGATCTAGAAAAAGTAGTAGCAAAGTTCATTTGGAAGAACAAAAGGTCAAGAATTTCAAGGGAATTAATGAAAAAAAAAAAGGCCGATGAAGGTGGCCTTGCTGTACCAGAACTAAAACTATATTATAAAGCAGCAGTCATCAAAACCATCTGGTACTGCCTAAGAAATAGAGTAGTCGATCAGTGGCATAGGATAGGATATCAGGACAAACTATGCAATAACTATAGCAATTTAGTGTTTGATAAACCCAAAGACCCCAGCTTCTGGGGTAAATACTCACCATTCGACAAAAAACTGCTGGGAAAATTGGAAACTAGTGTGGAAGAAATTAGGGCTTGACCCACATCTAACACCACATATCAAGATAAGACCTAAATGGGTTCATGATCTGGATATAAAGAGTGATATTATATTCTGATAGACATGATTCTCTTCAACAATTCAAACCAGTTCCTATTGTTCAGCTATGAAAATAGTCATATACATCCAGAGAGAGGCCTGAGGGAACTGGGTGTGAACCACAACACAGCATTGTAAGGCTTTCTGTGAATATTTCCCTGCATTTTGTTTTCCTTCTTAGGTTGTTGGGTTTTGTTTTTATTTCCCTTCTCTTTCTAGATCTGATGTTTTTGTGCAGTAAGATAACTGTATAGATATGTATACATATATTGGATTTGTCATATAATTTAACATATTTAGCATGTATTAGATTACCTGTCATCTAATGGTGGGGAGTGGGGGGAAGGAGGGGAAAAGCTTGTAACAAAAAAAAAGTTTTGCAAAGGTCAATGTAGAAAAATCAGTCATATGTTATGTAAATAAAAAGTTTTTAATAAAAAAAAGTGATATTATAAGCAAATTAGAGGAACATAGGATAGTTTACCTCTCAGACCTGTGGAGATGGAATACATTTATGTCCAAAGAACTGAAACTCTTAATTGAACACCAGATAGATAATTTTGACTATATTAAATTAAAAAGTTTTTATACAAACAAAACTAATGCAGACAAGATTAGAAGGGAAGCAATAAATCGGGAAATCATCTTTACATTTAAGGTTTCTAAAAAAGGCCTAATTTCTAAAATATATAAAGAATTGTCTCATATTTATAAGAATTCAAGCCACTCTCCAATCGATAAATGGTCAAAGAATATGAACAGACAATTTTCAGATGATGAAATTAAATCCATTTCTAGTCATATGAAAATGTGCTCCAAATCACTATTGATCAGAGAAATGCAAATTAAGACAACTCTGAGGTACCACTACACACCTGTCAGATTGGCTAAAATGGCAGGGAAAAAATAATGATGAATGTTGGAGGGGATGTGGGAAAACTGGGACACTGATACATTGTTGGTGGAACTGTGAACGGATCCAACCATTATGGAGAGCAATCTGGAACTATGCTCAAAAAGTTATCAAATTGTGCATACCCTTTGACCCAGCAATATTTCTATTGGGCTTATATCTCAAAGAGATTTTAAAGGAAGGGACCCACATGTGCAAGAATGTTTGTGGCAGCCCTTTTTGTAGTGGCTAGAAACTGGAAAGTGAATAGATGCCATCAATTGGAGAATGGCTGAATAAATTATGGTATATGAATGTTTTGGAATATTATTGTTCTATAAGAAACGACCAGCAGGATAATTTCAGAGAGGCCTGGAGAGACTTGAATGAGCTGATGCTGAGTGAAGTGAACAGAACCAGGAGATCAGTATACACAGCAACATCAATACTATATGATGATCATTTCTGATGGACATGGCTCTCTTCAACAATAAAATGTTTCAAACCAGTTCCAATTGTTCAGTGAAGAAAGCCATATACACCCAGAGAGATGGATATGAAATGTGGACTACAACATAGCATTTTCATGCTCTCTATTGATGTTTGCTTGCATTGTGTTTCCTTTCTCTGATTCTTTTCTTGTAGATACGATTTTTCTTGCACAACAATGATGTGTGGAAATACGTGTACATATATTCAATTTATCAAGTATTTTAACATAATTAACATGTAGTGGATATCCTGCTATCTAGGGGAGGGGTGGGGACTAGGGGGGAAAAATTTGTAACGAAAAGCTTTGTAAGGGTCAGTGTTGAAGAATTACCCATACATATGTTTTGCAAATAAAAAGCTTTAATAAAGAAAAAAAAAGAGTATCACTCTAACAATTGTGTAAAAGACAGAATGGAGAAGAGAGATTTGAGGCAAGATGACAAGGAGTTTATTCTTCATAAATCCTATTGTTCATTTATAGTATTTCCTCAACTAAGGTATTAATTTCTATTAAGCAATCTCGTCACCTAAATATTAAGAATTGTTAGAGTAAGAATAGCATACTAATCTTTTAAAAAAAAACTGAAAATATGTGTTCCTGGGAAATTATTTTGAATGAAAACCTCCTATTAAAAGGTAATTTCGCAACTTAATTTAAAAATGTTTGGAGCTTCATTTTTCATTTTCTCTATAATAATATAAAACAGGATAACATTTCACATTTAATATATGATGTCCTAAAACCTCAAAATTCTAGAAGTTATATTTATTGGGTTTTTTTTATTTTGTTTTGCTTTGTTTTTTTCTGAGGCAATTGGGGTTAAGTGACTTGGCCAGGATCATACAACTAGGAAGTGTTAGGTGTCTGAGATCAAATTTGAACTCAGGTCCTCCTGACTTCAGGGCTGGTGCTCTATCCACTGCACCACCTACTTGCCTACTTGCCCCTAGAAGTTAAATTTATGGCTATGATTTTCTTCTTGATGAAATATGCTTAAAATCCCCAAGGAAATTATTTTGGATTTACTTTTTTCTACTGAGATAATAAAGTAGATAATTTATATTAATGGAACAGTTCATTAGAGGTTATTTAACATTATCATATTCTATTATCATAATCAAAAACATTTTAACCCTTTCCCTTTTAATATATTAATATATTATGTGCCAAACAAAACTAATTAGATGTCAGAGTCTTGCCAATGCTGGCCCTATGCCTGGGTAGACTTGATGTGATTTCAAATGCACAAAACCTACTTTCCTCTTTCCTGACTCCCCACCAACATACACACACCACTTTTTCTCTACCAATCTGTCGCAGAGTTTGGAATTCCGACATTAATCACTGCTTTGCTGATTAAGTAAGCCATTAATTGAAGTGAGTACTAGTCCTAAAGTCAAAAAAACAAACAAGTTTATCTCCTGGTCTCTAGCACTTATTAGCAGTTTAACTCTGGGTAAATAATCAACATCTATAAAATGGGGATAGCAATAACACTTACTTCATAGGTACTGTTGTGAGGAGCAAATGAGTTAATGTGAAGCATAATAATTTCTCATTGTTATTATTGGTATTGCTACTACTACTGCTGCTACTAACACCAGCCATTAACACTTCACATCACTCACATCAGCTCCAGCAATTGAACAAGTCTCCAGCGAAATGGGAAACAGCTTGTTTTCATGTTTGTTTTTTAAGGTTTGTTTTTATGGGGATTTTTGTTTTGTTTTGTTGGGTTTTTTAAGGTTTGCATCGAGTTTTTTGTTTAATTTCTGTTTTTTTCTGTTTTTTGTTTGCTTTAAGATTTGTTTTGGATGCAGCAGGGAAAGGTGAAGGAAGAGTCTGTGGGTTGTTGCTGAAAAGGAGCAGCTCAACTAAGGCTTGCAGTAATGGAATGTCTTCTACAATGAGATTGTAGCAAATAGACAACTGAAATGGAAGGGGTACCAGCATTATTCCCTCCCCTATAGAAGTGTACAACTTAATTCAAATTTGCTACAGAAAGATTTTAGGAATATGTACTCAATTAATTGGCTAATTAATCACAGGCTACTTGTAAGATATATTATTTTCTTTCCTTGAATGGAGACACACATTTTTCCATCCTCCTCTCTTTTCCAAACAATTGCCTCTTTTGTTTCCATACTCCTACTTCTTTTTAGAACAAAATCTCTCAGTCAAACTTCCATGATTTTCCATTCATATTGATCATAGAAAGAGCTTGCTACAAAGCCAACTGGCTCAAATGATTCAGTGGAAGATCACAAAAGATTTTATTATTCTAGGAGACCCATAAGCTTTCTCACCTTTCAAAAGAGTAATCTCTTTGCTCTTGGCTTATCAGTAATCATTCCACCTTGGTTAATTTTTTTTAATTCTCTCCATTTCCTCTACAGAGTTAAATAATATAAAACAGGAAGCTTATGGTTGTTCAGTTTATCACCCCTGAATGGTTTGCCATTTCCTTATCCAATTCATTTAAAAAATGAGGAAAATGAAGCACAGTTAAGTGACTTGCTCAAGGTCACACAACTAGTAAATGTCTACAATCAGATCTGTATGCAGTTCTTCCTGACTCTAGGCCCAGTACTCTATCCCAAATATGGATCTATAGTTTGTATATTACTAATTCTGCCTATAAAAGAAAGACTATTAGACATCTTTGGAATGAATTCAAATCAACATTATTACAATTCCAAACACTTCAGTATTCAGTAATTGAATATTAGAGATATGGATAGAATCAGTGATTTTATGCATGTAAATAATTCCAGGACAGGAAACTCCAATGCCAATTTATGCCTTTTCTGAAGGTGATACCTAGAGAACTGAGAGGTTTAGAGATCGCAAAAGGATCACAAAGTTAAGTAAGTCAGATGCAAAACTTGAATTTAGAACTGTCTGGCTCAGAGATCAGGTTTCTGTACTATATTATCTTTTAAGTGTTAATATAATAAAGTGGTTAGATCTGAATATGCTGACAAGAACACAATCTAATGTAGGAACTTAATTCTTGGGGGAAGAAAAGGAAAAAAGATTAAAACTGCCTAACAGTTAAGCATATATTTACTTATGCAAAAGGTGGTATGGTATGCTTAGCACAGTGACTGGCAGAAAGTAAATATTTAACTCTTTTGACAGATTATAGGGGAGTCATAAGATATAAGTCTATACACTTAGAACTGGAAGGGATATTAGAGATGATCTAATCTGATCCCTGAACTTTACAGAAGAGGAAACTGAGGGAGGTCTAGAACTGATAAGAGACTTGTCCAAAATTATACTAATGGCAGATTTCTGACCCAGCTTTTTATCCATGGCATGTTCTACTCTGTTCAATATGTTTATAGTAATTGGAGTATTCTGTAGTTTTCAACCCTCTTTTCTGATTAAAGGTGCCCCCTCTCCCTTTGCCCAATTTAAGATAAAAGAGTGACCCATAATCAAAATATATGGGTCAGATGCTTATCTTTAGTCATTAAGAAAGGCTCTCTATTCGAAT
The DNA here is from genome assembly GCA_023553655.1 of Myrmecobius fasciatus. Taxonomy (NCBI): domain Eukaryota; kingdom Metazoa; phylum Chordata; class Mammalia; order Dasyuromorphia; family Myrmecobiidae; genus Myrmecobius; species Myrmecobius fasciatus. Next base: position 66,859 of record JAJPUD010008731.1, read on the forward strand.
AAGATAATATATGTAAAGTGCTTAGTACAGTACTTGGCACATTTGTTCAGTAGTTTCAGTTGTGTATGACTCTTTGCCACTCCATTTGGGGGTTTCTTAGCAAAGATACTGGAGTGGTTTGCCATTTCCTTCTCTAGTTCATTTTACAGATGCATAAACAGGGGCAAACAGGATTAATTAACTTGCCCAGTTAACACAACTAGTAAGTATCTCAGGTTAGATTTGAACTCAAGAAAATGAATCTTAATAACTTCAGAGCCAGTATTCTATTCACTGTACCACTTAGCTACCCAGACCTGGCACACAATAAGCACTAAATATGTACCTGTTTCCCTCCTTCTTCTCCTTCCTTTCTTCTTTCCCTTCATTCTTATTTTCATTCCAAGTTCCCTCTTTCCTTCCCTTCCCTCATTCTTTTTCCTCTCTGCCGTATTTCCTTCCTTCCTTTCTTCCTTCCTTCTTTCCTTCCTTCTTTTCATTCTTTTTTCTGTACCATTCTGATCCTCACAAGAGGTACTCTTCCCAGACTAAGAAAGAATTATTAGCATTTGCCTTGTCATGCCATTGTTCACTGTATTGTCTCTCTCTCTCTCTCTCTCTCTCTCTCTCTCTCTCTCTCTCTCTCTCTCTTTTTTTTTTTTTTGCTTTTTTTGTTGAGGCAATTGGGGTTAAGTGACTTGCCCAGGGTCACACAGCTAGGAAGTGTCTGAGACCAGATTTGAAGTCAGGTCCTCCTGACTTCAGGGCTGGTGCTCTAACCACTGCGCCACCTAGCTGCCCTGTATTGTCTCTTTTATATGATAATTGGCCTGACAGAAATCCTATCTTATTTATCCATGCTTACCTCCACTTTCTCACTTCTTATTTACTTTATAACACTTTGTAATCTGGTTTCTGTCAAGAATAATTCAAACTGCTCCCCTGTGTTATTAATTATCTCTTTATTGCTAAATTTGATGGTCTCTCAGTCTTCATTCTTCTTGACATTTCTGCAGTAATTGGCACTATTGATCACTCCCTACTTCTGAACACTTTTCCTTGGTATCAAAGCTTTGTCATTATTCTCTTACTATATGTCTGTCTTGTCCTTGTCCCATTCCCTTATGTGTACAACTACCTCAAATTTCTGTTTGGGGCTCTTTCCTATTCTTCCTTTACACAATTTCTCATCAGTTCTCTCTTTGCCAATGATACCCATATCTACATATTTAACTAGGAATCTCTAACTGCTTATTGAACATCTCTATCTGAACCATCTCAAATTCATAGTCTAAAACAGGATTCATTTTCCCTCTTAAACCCAACTTTCCTATGTCCATTGAAAATATTACCATTTATCCAGTTATTCATGTTCATAACCTAGTTGTCACTTTCAATTCTTCACTTATTCATCCCATATCCAAAAAATTACTAGATCAACCTCCATAACTCTCTCATTCCTTCTCTCTATTCATACCATAGCCACCCCAAATAATCTATTTTTACATGGAGAGTTGCATAATCAACTAATTGGTCTCAAATCAATTCTCTACACAAATTGCTCAAATCGATATTCAAAAAGTGAAGTCTAACCATGCTATTCCATACTAAAGGAGACTCCTTCTAAGATAAAAAGATATTTTTTTTAGCATTTATAAGCCTTCATAATCTGGCTCCAACTTATTAAATATCACTTTCTATTCATGCACTTTTCAGTCCAAAAAATAATTTTCTTCTTACTGACCACTTCTTTTCTGATTCCTTTGTCGTATCCTCTCTCAAATTTCTGTCTTGGGTCCTCTTCTTTTTCCTCTATGCTGCTTGACTTGGTAATCACATTAGATCCTATGAATTTCATTACTAATTCTATAATGAAGATTTTCAAATCTACCTATCCTGTCCCAAACTTCAAAATTTTATATATCCAACTGCCTTTTAGATATCTCAAGCTGAATGTTCAGTAGACATCTTAAATTCAATCTATTTAAATGGAATTCATTGTTTTAATCATTAAAACCTCCACCTCCTGGCTGTTCCATAAATAAAACACTCCATTTTTTGCTATAGGCATTTTCTCTTGCTGTTCCCCAGACTGGGAATGTCCTCTTTCTTCTGTTCTATCTACTACTCTCTGTTAATTATTGCTTGTTTTTCTTATATATACCTTGCTTTGTATGTGTTTGTGTCCAGATCCAGATCTCCTTCATTCCAAGCCCAGCTTGCTATCCATTGGGACATAATCACCTTTAATTTAATAGATGCTTGACTTTGCAAAGAGGTATCTTTGGAAAAGACTTGAATTTGATTTAAAAGAAAAAAACTTTCTGATTCTCTAAGTCTTTAACTTGTTGACATTTAGAGATATACTGTCTTTTCAAAATAATAAGTCAAATTAAAATCAAGATTTTAGATTAAAATCAAAGAGCTTTATTGGGATTCATGAACACAAAGTATTTTATGTTCCACTGTTGACCACATTTTAACTTTTATCAATAATTTGAAATTATATATATATACATACATATATATATTCTTTTTAAAAAAAATGTCTCTAATCTTTTATTCAGGATACTTATGGAAACATTTTAGGACTTTTAAGTCTTAAATTTCAAGTCCAATATTACATAGATTTCTTGGGTATACTTTTTGCTTCCCTCAGGCCTAAAACTTGCTTGTAGAAATGTTGTTCCTAAATTGAGTTTTTCCTTAAAGAGCTCAGTAGCATCTATTTAAAACCAACAGAAATCATCATATGTAAAACACTTTCCACACAAATAAAGCCATATCTAATCAAATGGAAAAATATCAAGTGCTCATGCGTAGGCTAAGCAAATATGATAAAAATGTCAATACTACCTAAGTTGATCTATTTATTCATTGCCATACTAATCAAACTCCCAAGAAATTATTTTACAGATCTAGAACAAAATAATAACAAAGCTCATCTGGAAGAAAAAAAGGTCAAGAATTTCAAAGGAATTAGTGAAAAAAAATGCAAATGAAGTTGGCCTAGCTGTACGAGATATAAAACTATATCATAAAGCAGCAGTTATCAAAACTATTTGGTACTGGTAATAAATAGTCAATCAGTGGAACAGGTTAGGTTCATGGGACAAAATAATCAATGACTATAGTAATCTAATGTTTGACAAACCCAAAGACTCCAGTTTTGGGGATAAGAACTCACTATTTGACAAAAACTGCTGGGAAAAATTAAAAATTAATATGGCAGAAACTAGGCATTGATCCACACCTAACATCGTATACCAAGATAAGGTCGAAATGGGGTCATGATTTAGACATAAAGAGTGATATTATAAGCAAATTAGAAGAACAAAAGATAGTTTACCTCTTAGATCTGTAAAGAAGAAAGGAATTTGTGGCCAGAGAAGAACTAGAGTACATTATTGAATACAAAATAGACAATTTTGATTATATTAAACTAAAAAGTTTCTGTACAAACAAAACCAATGCATAGAAGATTAGAGGGAAAAAATTACATTCAAGGCCTTATTTCTAAAATACATAGAAAATTGACTCAAATTTATAAGCATTTCAAGCTGTTCTCCAATTGATAAATGGTCAAAGGATATGAATAGACAATTTTCAGATGAAGAGATTGAAACAATTTCTAGTCATATGAAAAAGTGCTCTAAATCACTATTGATCAGAGAAATGCAAATTAAGACAATTTTAAGGTACTACTATACACCTCTCAGATTGGCTAAGATGACAGAAAAAGATAATGACAAATGGTTAAGGGAATATGGGAAAATTGGGACACTAATACATTGTTGGTGGAGTTGTAAATGGATTCAGCCATTCTGGAGAGCAATTTGGAACTATACCCAAAGGGCTATCAAACTGTGCATACTTTTTGATCCTGCAGTGTTTTTACTGGGCTTGTATCCCAAAGAGATTATAAAGGAGGGAAAGGGACCCATATGTGCAAAAAATGTTTGTGGCAGCCCTTTTTATAGTGGCAAAACACTGGAAACTGAGTAGATGCCAACAATTGGAGAATGGCTAAATAAGTTATAATATATGAATGTTTGGAATATTATTGTTCTATAGGAAATGATCAGCAGGATGATTTCAGAGAGGCCTGGAGAGATTTACGTGAAGTGAGCAGAACCAGGAGATCATTGTACATGGCAACAACAAGATTATATGAAGATCAATTCTGATGGACATGACTATTTTCAACAATGAGATGATTCAGGCCAGTTCCAATGGTTTTGTGATGAAGAGAGCCATCTACAGCCACAGAGAGGACTATGGGAATTGATTGTGAATCACAACATAGTATTTTTACTCTTTTTGTAATTGTTTGCTTGAATTTTGTTTTCATTCTCATTTTTTTCCTTTTTGATTTGATTTTTCTCATGCAGCATGATAATTGTTGAAATATTGCACATACTTAACATACATTGGATTACTTGCCATCTAGGGGAGAGTGAGGAGGGGGGAAAGTGGGCAAATTTGGAACACAAAGTTTTTCAAGGGTCAATGTTGAAAAATTATCCATGCATATGTATTGAAAATAAAAAGCTTTAAAAAAAATAAAAATAAATTAAAAGGAAAAAAAAGAAAAGAAAATGCTGTAATTTAAAAAAAAAGAAAGAAATGTTATTCTTTAGTAGTGCTACTGGAGGAGAGCAGGAAAAGAATCTCCACTAGGTCTAATTCAAAATCTCTCCAAACTACAAATGAAAAATTATTATTTTCTCATGATTAATCAAGAAAATATGAGTTTCATGGTCTCATCAGCACTGGCACTTTCTGATGGTATAGAATGTTACCGAACCTTATTATCTAATGATAATTCTAGTTTAATACAGAGACACATTGTCAGGGAGGTTGTCCACTATAGAATGAATTACACAATTATGCATGAAACAAATAAAAATAGAAAATGGGCCACAATCTATTCAACTTGGTCATCAGTGACATTAAAGGTCTTTGGCATAAGAAATGCCCAAATGATCATCCTTTTTATTAATAATGTGCTGGCTTTATTAATCAAATTATCAAATTACCCCCCCCCAAAATAAAATAAGGTGATTTGGACTCAGTGTATTTTTAAACTTTTCAACTATTTATTTATGATCATATGAATGGATGAACAAATGATGATATAGAATATTAGTGATATAAAAATAATGAATATGATGATAAGTGTGGAAATATGTATACATATATTTGATTTGTCAAATATTTTAACATAATTAACATGTGGATATCCTGCCATCTAGGGGAGGGGTGGGGAGTAGGGGGGAAAAACTGTAACAGAAAGCTTTGTAAGGGTTAATGTTGAAGAATTACCCATACATATGTTTTGCAAATAAAAACAAAATAATGAATATGAAGAATTTATAGAAATTTGAGAAGCCTTGTATGAAGTGATAAGAAGGAAATTAAACAAAGCCATAAGAATTTATATATTGATCAGAAAAATATAAAGAAAAACAACACTAAAAGAAATCAGAACACTGATCAAATGACCTTTAACACCATCTTTTTTAGAAAACCTGATTGAGTAAAAAGGAATTATTTAACATTTTAATTTCACTGCTCTTATCTCTTCAGTTTGGTTAAGAACAATGGCTGAAAAGTTACACCAGCTTTGTGGATTAAGCAAGGCTGTTTATCAATATTTTCCATAAAAACAAAAGAATATAGGAGTTCCCTATCTTTCTGCTTCAGAGACACTCTAGCCAGTATCAAAGATTTTCCCAGACCTAAATACTCCTTTTTAATTTGCCAAATGCCACTGAACCCAGAATATGTATATGAGATGTGATTACAAATGCATGGCATATGGGTTCTTTGTGGATTTGTAATGGTAATTTTGAGAATGTAGTTTTTGCAAAGAGGAAAATTATATCTTGTTCTCTAGGACTAAAGCTGAAAGGAAATATTGAATGATATAGGGAGCAATAGCAAATAACATGTATGAATGGGCGTTATGATGAAAAAAAGAAAAAAAATTATAATGTATTTATCTAATACTTGACCCCTAAAAAAGAATTCCCATATTTAATATTAATAAATTATTAACATATATATGTCCATTTTCCTGTGATTGTATTTTTTTACCATTTGGAATGATAATGAGAAAGAAATTTATTAATTTTAGATACTTGTGAATATTGTACTTTTGGACAGAAAAAATATGTAAAAAATAGTCATCAGTTAGCCAATATGACTTTATAGGTAAATATCAACGTATGTATGTTAATATATAATCCTACATGTGATACATGTAATAATTGTAAAGTGTTCTATAAACATTAAGGCTTTTGTGAACCCCATAGCACACAAATGTTAGTATGACAATTACTGTTATTTTGTATTTGTTTCACCATATCCAAATCCTGCACTAATACTTTAAGCTTGCAGTTTGGTATATGAAAACACTAATGAAGGATTTCACAACATCAGGAAATCTGAAAATTATTGTCCTAGAATGTTCTTAAATGTCCTTAAACATTTTTATGTTATAGACACCTTTCATAGTCAAATTAAGCTTATGTATCGCTTTTTTTCAGGATAAGGTTTTTAAATCCACAAAATAAAATTACAAAGATTACAAAGGAAATCAATTTTGTAAAATATAGATCAAAATATTTTAAAACCAAGTTCATGGACCCCAGATAAAGAATTGTTCTAGAAGTAAGATATGGGGAATTTTCTAAAACTAAATAAAATTATAAACTCATAGCATGATTTTTAAGAATATTCCATATTTAGCAGGTAAGGAAAAACACTTAAATTTGGATGCCTTTATTCTTAAATTTTACAAACTCAAATGTCACAAAAAAACCCTCATGTTTCCATTTTATAGAAAATTCTGAAATTGGTTATATTTTCCCCAGCATTGCTTCCATCGAAAGAATGGTCAATTGCCTGGGACAATCCATGGAAATGAACCCAATGTATTTTGCCTTTCACCAAATAAATAAATAAATAAATAAATTCCCCTTATTCATACTGAATAAATATTATAAGTCATTAATGGAAAATTCTGTAGCAAATATACTGGAAATAATCTGCTGGTATTCAACACAGTAAACTTTTTTGCTTCTGTCACATGAAATTAGCCACAAGCTCACAACATGCTGAGTGAACACTGAGTTTGCGTAACACAGGATAGAGTGGCTCTGAGATATGAAATCCAGCAATGGACAGAAAGATGTCCAAGTGATTTTCAGAAGCTATAATTATAGTCTGCCCACTTCACCTCTATTAAATCTCTTCTTTTCTTCCTATTAGAGGTTGAAGAAGGACTTTTTGGCATTGTGTTGAAAAGATGCTCCTGCCAAGGAAATAGCTGTGTAGGCTGTATCAAAAGATCCTTCAATGAATGAATCACCTCCGTATATGTTTCATTCAGTAACATGACATGTTGTGACTGGATCTCTATTAGCAAAGTCAAGAAGTGAGAGAATTATCTAGGCAACTCAGGAATAATTTCCATTTTCACCTAAATTACATGGATAATTTATTTCCTTTCTAAAATTCTTCAGGTGATGTTGGTTCTCTTGCCTGAATGAATCAAAAAGTTGTTTCAGTATTCTGCAGTGTTATTGGAAATGTGCATTTGAACACTCATCTCATCCATGTGAGTATTCACTTAAAGGATGCCCTTCTTTGTATACTCAGCACAGCAAAACACTTCATAAATATAGGTAGGTGTTTACATATAGAATGTGAGTGTGTGTGTGTGTGTGTGTGTGTGTGTGTGTGTGTGTGTGTGTCTACTGCAAACTGATTTCTGGGGTTAGGAAATAAATCAAGTAATAGACCAGTAGAGTACCCATAGGCTTCATACCTGTATATCATGAATACCTTTTTCAAGAAGAATTGATCTTTTAAACAAACTCAGGAAATACTTGCCAGCCTTCCCTCCCATTCCTAGCTTAAGTTTCCGTGAACTTCAACCTGAATTAAAGATTCATTTTAGTTAAATATAAAGCAATTAATAAAGTACATATTCTCTCTGTGTTTTCTTTTTTTTTAATAAATAAAGTTTTTTATTTATAAAACATATGAGTGATTTTTCAACACTGACCTTTGCAAAAACTTTTTTTTCCCAAGCTTTTCCCCTCCTTCCCCCTACCCCCCACCCCTAGATGACAGGTAATCTAATACATGCTAAATAGGATAAATTATATGACAAATGTTTTTTTATTCATTTTTTTTTAAAGGTGTGAGGTCTGTTTAGGGCAAAGGTGGGACAGCTGCTTCAATTTGCCCTGGGGCAGTTCTGCTGATTGAGTTATTTCAGGAACTGGGCAGTTCCAGTTCTGCTGATTGAATTATGTCAGGTGCTGGGCAGTTCTGCTTTAGTTCACCCTGGGGCAGTTCTGCTGATTGAATTATTTCAGGTACTAGGCAGCTCAGCTGATTGAATTATTTCTGGTGATGATCAGTCCTGTTGATTGATTGATTGCTTTAAGGTGCTGTGTAATGGCAGCTAGGTCCCATGCTCATCAGGGGTTCAGTGGTTCACAATCTACCCCCCACAAAAGGCAGACCCTCCAAACCACCTGCCCACAATCAGGACAGATTGGTCCAAGAGGCCCCCAGAAGACTCCCAGGTGTGTGAAAAGCACAACGCTCCCACTCCTGTTGCGACTCCTGTTCCAGCTCCCTGCTCCAGCTCCCTGCCCCGGTCTCCCTGTGCTGCAATCTGGGTTCAGCAGACCACCCCCCTGCCCAATTAAAACAGACCTGTTTTGAGGTTCTTCCAGAGTATCTTCTTCTAGAATCGTGTTGTCCTCCAGATATTGTGGATTTTTTTGCTTCAAAATCAGTCTAGAGGCTTCATATGTTGTTGGTTTGAGGGGAGGTTAGAGGAGGTTACAGAGACTCCTGTCTGATCTCTGCCACCATGGCTCCACCCCCCGTGTCTGTGTTTTCTAAGTCAATAATGCAAATTATTTTAGGAACATGAGAAGAATGCTTTGCCAACCAATGATGAATACAATCTTACTTTTGGGCTTTAATTTTTTTTTTACTTCTTTTTTCCTTACTTCTTTGTCTCTCTAAAAATAAATCTAATGATATGTTCTTTGTTACTGACTTCTCTAGGCTGTGATTGCCTTTATCATTATCATCATCATCATCATCATCAAAAAAAAAAAGGCATTTATTTAGTATCTCCCTGGGAATTGGGATACTGTTTAAGGTACTTCAAAGCAAAGGAAATACAAGAGAATCCAACCACAGTAGAGTTTTCAGTCTAAGGCAAATATTAAAGCAGACCAAGACATTAATGCTAATTTAAAAATCCATGAGAGACTTAGATGAACACAGTAACAAAATTATGTGATGATCAACTCTGATGGACATGGCTCTTTTCAACAATAAGATGATTCAGACCAATTCTAATAGATTTGTGATGGAGAGAGCCATCTACATCCAGAAAGGGGACTGAATGTGAATCACAACATAGTATTTTTGCATTTTTTTGTTGTTTGCTTGCTTTTTTTTTCCTTTTTGAGCCGATTTTCAGCATGATAAATGTGGAAATACATGTAGACTTGCACATATTTAACATATTTTGGATTGCTTGCTGCCTAGAAGAGGGAAGTGATGGGAAAGGAGGTAGAATAGTTTGGAATGCAAGGTTTTGCAAGGGTGAATGGAAACTATCTTTGTATGTATTTTGAAACTAAAAAAATGTTATTTAAAAAAAGACATCCATGGCCACAAATTTATTAAACTGACATTCTTCAGGAGGAAGAAAAGGGAAATAATATTTATAAAGCACCTGCTACATGCCTGGAACTGTGCTAAGCACTTTTGAAATATTATATCATTTGATTCTCACAACAACCCTGTGTGGTACATGCTATTATTATTCTTATTTTACAATTGAGGTAACTGAATCTTGCACAAGATCACATTATCTAGTAAGTGTCTAGGTTGGGGGATAATCTTCCTGAATCCAATCCAGGCACTCTATCTGTTGTACCACCTGGCTCTATCAAATACAAAGAGCCAGTGTGCTTAATGGAATGGATGGTGAAATTCAAGCCACTACTGAGGTATTAGTTGTTGGATGTTAATTTGAAGAATATGGGATATTTTGTGACTGTATATATGCATATATAAGCGTTTGCTAATAGGACAAAGCACCAGAAAATTGGGCACTCTGATATATACAGAATGTCTGCTACTCCCTCTGCTGTGGAATATCAAGACCACTCTTCCAGTAAGGTAGAGAAAGCTTCATAAAAGAGAAAGTAGCTTGGGGCAGCTAGGTGGTGCAGTGGATAAGAGCACCAGCCCTAAAGTCAGGAAGACTTGAGTTCAAATTTGGTCTCAAACACTTAACATTTCCTAGTTGTGACCCTAGGCAAGTCATTTAACCCCAATTGCATCAGCAAAAAAAAAGAGAGAGAGTAGCTCTCAGGTGAGTGACACCATCCTGCCTATAGAGGTAAAGAAAAGATGCAGATTATTTTTTGAAAGTAAAATTCTCATGTTTTGTCTAGAGGCTGGATATAAATAACAAAGATGGATATGGCATCAAAATGCCAACAGGATTTTTTTTCAAAAAGTTGCATTGCCCTGAAATGGTTAAGTTTACACATGCTACTTATAGTACAGATATTAATACAGAATATCTATATGTGCTTGGATGTGTATGTGTAAGTATAAGCCATGACCTCTCTGGGCCTCAGTTTTTCATCTGTACAATGAGAGGATGGAACTTGGATGACCTCTGGGAGTCCTCCCATCTATGATTCCATGACAATAGGAGATAATTTATTTAGAAGAGGAATAGTATAGATACGTTTATTTTACTTCTGAAAGATTTACTAGCCATTGGTGCATTTTGATTAAAGTGTTGAACTTAATTCAATTCTGTATAGAATATTTCACTACTAAAATTTTACTTTACTCTCTGTAAGTGTTCAAGAAATATATTGCTATTTGTCCATTGTTGATGATTGGCATGTAACAGTGACCCGCAGAAACCATTTTGTTCTAATTTGGCTTAGTTGACTATTATAGCAATTTTTTTTTTCTTTTCAGTTCTGCCCTCTAGGTTGCAAGATTGCTTAAAACAAATTGTGGAGACATTAATTAGGGCAGAAAGTAAAAGGTTTTTTTTTTTTTTTTTAATTTCTTTCTGTTTTAACTCTTTTTTTAGTTTCCACTGATTGTATCCCCCAGGAGTCTCTTCTTTACTCTTCTCTTCTTAAGCTCTGTCCCCTACATGACCTATTTCCATCATTTCTTACTTGTACATTGACTTCCAAGTTTCTGTCTATCTTTACCTATCTAGTCTGGAATGACTTGCCTGTTTTTCTAATAACATTCATTGAATATTTTTCAGTAATCTAAAGCAGAACTTAATTGTTTTACCATCTCAATATTCTCCTTATAAAAGCCAAAACTTTTCTTGATTAACAAATATAAAGTCATGAGTCATTTTAAATCTCCTCTTTATCCCCAAACTCAAACTTTTTTTTTTGAAAATGACTATGTAAATCTGCTCTGATAGATGTCCTTAGATGCTTATTAGATTCACCAGGACTATTAAAATATTAATTATAATATGCTTTATTTACTATGTATTGTACTTTTTTTTTAACTGAATCTGATTTCATTAGTGAGAGGAAGTACTTTTAGTGAGTCAAGTCACTTCCTTCTCTGCATTAACTGATTTGCCCAAGGCCACACAACCAATATGTGTCTAATTCAGGTCTTCCTGACTCCAAAGCAGGTTCTCTAGCCATTATGCAACACTGCCTCTCATGTGTGGTATATTTCATTGTATTGTGAGGCAAGCTCTAGGCAAGGATAATGGAAAGAAAGGTTAAAATATGAACAATGTTTAAAAAAAAAAAGATGTAAACATGAAGAAAAATTGGAAGAACAATACTCTGTCAGTAAAATCTCTACATTATTCCTATTTGGTTACTGGCGAAAGACTGAGAAAACTGCACCATTTATAGCCTAAAGGGGAAAATCTTCTCCCCATACAAGTGTTGATGTGAAAGAGGTAGAAATGTGCCTGAATCAATATAATTGAAAAGGTCCAGTTAGTGATTTTTGAAGTGAAGATGATGCTACTAAAACAAGTTTTCAGTGTAGGCACAGTCTAACTGTGGAGTTTTTACTGCCTCAAAATAGGCCAGAAGAAATATCTTCTGATTAAATATCTATAACACCTCCAAAACCCTGGATAATGAACAACTAGGATATTTTGACATAAGCAGACAACCTAAGAGTGCATGTACTACCAACTCCCCATAAGATCTGCTGGAAGAGGAAATGAGCTTGTGGGTTTGACCTGACTTCCAAAAATATATGATTGGGGTTCTTAACCAATTTTTTTGATAAAGAACTCCTTTGGCAATCTTGTAAATTTATGAATACCTTCTTAAATAATGTTCTATAGCAAGATACTTAGATAAAGAAGGAAGCTTCTTCTTAGAATTTGAATATTTCCACTTAGATGTTCCATCTCAAAATCAAAATGTCCAATTCAGAAATAATTCCTTCTCTTTCCCTAATAGCTAATAGTGCCTTAAAGTTAACAAAACATTTTACAAACATTATCTCATTCCATACACAAAATAACTCTGGGAAGTAAGTGCTATGATTATCTTGATCTTATAGATGAGGAAACTGAGGCAGAGAAGAAATGTTTTGTCCAACTAATAAATATCTGAGCTGGATTTGAACTCCAGTCTTCTTGACTACAGATATAGCACTCTATCTATTGTGTCACATAGCTGACTACAGTTAGCATTTTATAATCTCAGTGCCTCAATTCCAAGGTTAGTCTTCTATCTATCCAAAGTTGTAGATAGGCATACCAGAAGGAATACAAAACCATTTATTTGAGTAAAAGAATAAAATATTGAACCTCTTTCTATTTATTTACAACTTTTAAAAATAAAAATTAACATATTTATATAGATAATTTATACATGCTACACAGAAATGAAAAGAAAGAAAAATTTAAAGAATATAAATTCAAGTATGGACATGATTATCTATTTCATAAGAAATTAATATTGAAAATTCACCATTCCAAGAAATATTCAGTTTAATAGCTATCACTATTAAACAGAGTCTGTTATCTTGGCTACTCATACAAATTCAACCTGTATAGTTTTTTTTTTTTTTTTTTTTTTGCTTTTTGCTGAGGCAATTGGGGTTAAGTGACTTGCCCAGGGTCACACAGCTAGGGAATGTTAAGTGTCTGAGACCAGATTTGAACTCAGGTCCTCCTGACTTCAGGGCTGATGCTCTAACCACTGCGCCACCTAGCTGCCCCAACCTGTATAATTTTCTAAGCCTATAAAGCTACATTTTGTTTTTCATTCTTTTCAGGCAAGTCCAACTCTTCATGATCCTATTTGGAGTTTTCTTGGCCAAAATATTATTTATTTGATGCAAATACATTTATAGAAACTGAAATTTCCATTGACATATTCTCTGAACCTTGCACTTAATATATATATATACTGTCAGGGTGAAACTGGATTTTCTTCCCAGCTTTTTCTTCCCACCTCAGATACCTGCTTTCTGTGAACTAAACTGGTATCATCAGCTCATTTCCTAAAGGTCACTTCAAAACCAGTGGGCAATAATTACTTTTCACTCTTGCTAGCCTGACCCTAAATCAAATTAATAACCTAGAGATAAACTCTGAATTCCATTATTAAATACCTAATTCATCCAAATCTTTTACTCATTGGATAAATACTAAAATCTGAAAATGTATTCTGATAATTATATATCATAAGGTAGTATGATAGAAGCCATTTTTACCAAGATTTCCATTACTCGCCCAGTGCCTTTGAGGATTTAACTAATCATATCTTCCTAAAGCCCACTCCTTCCTGGAAAGGAAATTATGTCAATATAAAAAGAGTTTCACTTACACAAGTAGACTTTCTATCAGGCTTATGATTATGATGAAATCTAGCTTTTACTGAATTATTCACAACTTTTAATCCAAATGTCAATATAAATAAAAATTGGACTATGAAAATTGAGTATATTAGAATTTTCATGCTCATGTGATATTTGAATACATATTTAGGTATAAAGCAAATGCCAGACAAAAATGTAAACCACATTTTGTCTCATCTCTACTTTTCACGAGTTTACTATTTAAATAATTAACATAAATTCTAACTTGTAGAAACATTCAGAAAATTCGGGGAAAAAAAAAAGAAAGGATATTGAATAGATGTAATCCAGAGTCATGGATAAATAATGTCCTTACCGATTTGAAATTTAAAAAGGTGACTATGCTTATTCCAATTAGTGAGAAAAGCACAGAAAAACAGAAAAATTTCAAAGTCATGAACATATTTCATACATGCATTTAAAATATGAATTAAATCACATTCAGTTAGAGAAGTCCATGCAATCAAACATAAGCCTGCTCTTGAGATGATTACCACCACAAAATAGAAAACAGAGAAAAAAATGAAGGTCAACTGAAATGTTATAAATTCAAAATGCATGGTGTGGAAATTCATGTATTATTAACTTTTAAATGTATCTGAAATCTATATAGGAATTAGCATTAGGTTTTCCTTGGCTTCTCTTTATGTACTAAAAACTTGTTACAAAAACATTAAAATTATAACTGACTTTCTAGATCAATATCAAAATTCCCAAGGATTTACTGAAAAGATGTAATTATGTATTCTCCTTACAAAGAAAAAATGATACAGCTATCACCAGAATTCTGATTTATACAGGTTTATTACTTGCTTTTACCAAATCTATTGACATTTTTACAAGTAAACTAAGGATAAGCATCTACTCATTCTCCTGAGTAAGACTGGACAATTTGCTGGGCAAAAGAAAAATGCACTGTCTCCATATGTGTGGAGATTAGAGACTAACTTTTTTCCAGAAAAAAAAAAAGTATTTAAAATCCATTACTGGAAAGGACCATTGGGGGAGGGGGGTAGAGAGAGTTCATTTTTCCATTGGACAGAAGCCAATGATTCAGAAAATTCAGCAGTGATCCTTTATTTGATCAAATACATCATGTGAATGAAAGGTTAAGTTTCCATACCAGAACCTGTTACTAATGCTTAGGGACTACCTCCACAAAAAAAGACTAGGCAAATTTTTCTGATGTCAGGACATAAGGAATAGTTTCCAGGGCTGACAATCCATGCAGTTCTCATATTTATGTCCTCAAAAATGCTAAAAATGCAGGGTATCATATAGGCATTAGGCAAATTCCTGAGAAGCCTCTAAAATTCTCTAGTGCTGCTAAACCATTAACTGGAAAAAAGATCTGACTCTGTAATTACATTACGGAACTTTGATAGATCAGCGACTTTTAGAATCAGGACAAGAATGTGAACCCAGTAACAAATTCTCCTTTTTCTCATAAATTGGAAAGGCTGTGTTAAAAGAGTGATCATTTTGACTAAAGCAGTTGAATTGGGGATACAAAGATCCATTGATAAAAACTTCTGTCTTTCAATGCTGAATTCTATGAATCCTAATCAGTTTCTATATATTTTCCAAATATAATTTCTATATACATGTATAAATTACTATAATCCATTTTCCTGAAAAATCAATGAAATCTATTTAATTTTTCAATTAATTTCAAAACTCAAATAAACTGAAATAACCAATCAATTCTGGCACAATAGACAAATTGGCTAAGTGCACAGAGGAAATATCTGGTGTCTCCATTGTGTTCATAAAACTTTAGTCTTATATAAAAGATGAACATGAATTTACATGAACTATTCTTTTTCAATGAAGAATTTTACTCAAGATGAAAATTGAGTTCAACTGATAGAATGGATTTCCAAATTCTTCATCTTAAATATTTATCTACCCAGCATTTTGAAGGGATGATGATGGTGATGATGAAACTCTTCATGAAGCACCAGAGTTGCTTTTCACATTGAGTAGTTATGTATATATATATATATTGTCTTCATGAGAAAAAATGTTCTAACCTTTTCAAGTGAATATATGTACACTGGTCCCTACTTTTTGAATTGGTTTTCCTAGTATGGATAGCTTCATACTGAAGACCTTTATGAAAACTGTATAATGAATTAAAGATTGAATACTCGATGTAGCCTCTGAAGCTGAGATGCAACAAAGTATGGATTGTTTGCTGCTTCTGCTAATTTTGGCCTAACAATTAATACCAAAAAAACACAAGTACTTCGTCAGCCAGCAACACAGCATCCTTATGTGAAACCATCCATTACAACAAATGAAGAAGTTTTGAAAGCAATGGATAAGTCCACTTACCTTGGCAGTATACTTTCTAGACATGTCCAAATTGATAATGAGGCTAAGAAGGCCAGGGCTAGCTCAGTGTTTGGGAGTCTCCAAAAGAAAGTGTAGAGAGAAGTATTAGACTGACTACCAAACTGGAAGTCTACAGAACTGTTGTGCTGACCTCATTGTTGTATGCCTGTGAAACCTGGACAGTTAACCAGTGTCATGCCAAGAAACTGAAATGCTTCTATTTGAATTGTTTTAGGAAGATTCTAAAGATCACCTGGCAAAATAATAAACCAAATATTGATATCCTTTCTCAAACTAAACTGCCTCGCACTCAAACTTTACTGCAGAGAATGAAACTCTGTTGGGTTGACCATGTTATTCAAATGCCAAATGTATGCTTGTCGAAAAAGACTATTTTATGAAGAATTCACATAAGGCAAGCATTCATGTGATGGTAAGAGAAGGTGGTACAAGGACACTTTCAACTTCTCTCTTAAGACCTTTAGAATTGATTATATAACATGCCAGACACTGGCACAGGACTGCCTAGCATGATATGCCCTCATCAGAGAAAGTGCTGTGCTCTATAAACAAAGCAGAATTGAAGTAGCTCAGAAGAAATACAAGATGCACAAAGTTAGAGAATCCACCCCAAATGTTCATATGGACTATTTATGCCCAATCTGTGACAAAGCATTCTATACTCATATTGGTTTGATCAACCACAGTAAGACACACTATAACTTGACTTTAACATAGTGATATCATTTTAGTCCTCTTCAGGAAGGAAGGACAACAACCAACCATCAGAGAATCAAATTGTTCTCTATGAAGATTAAACCTATGACTTTGGATTCATTAACATCATAATGTAACCCAGTGATCTCCAAAGGAGATGGGAAGAGGACACAGGCATTGGCCCACACCTAACACCGTATACCAAGATAAGATCAAAATGAATTCTTGATCTAGACATAAAGAATGATATTATAAAAAAAATTAGAATGACATAGGATGGTTTACCTCTCAGATCTGTGGAGGAGGAAGGAATTTGTGACCAAAGAAGAACTATAGATCATCATTAATCACAAAATAGATAAGTTTGACTACATCAACTTAAAAAGTTGTTGTACAAAAAAAATGAATGCAGACAAGATTAGAAGGGTAGCAATAAACTGGGAAAATATTTTTACATTCAAAGGTTCTGATAAAGGCTTCATTTCTAAAATATATAGAGAATTGACTCAAATATATAAGAATTCAAGCCATTCTCCAATTGATAAATGGTCAAAAGATAGGAACAGACAATTTTCAGATGAAGAAATTGAAACTATTTCTAGTCACATGAAAAGGTGCTCCAAGTCACTCTTGATCAGAGAAATGCAAATTAAGACAACTCTGAGATACCACTACACACCTGTCGGATTGGCTAAAATGACAGGA
>JAJPUD010008732.1:0-84529 GCA_023553655.1 Myrmecobius fasciatus
ATATATGTGATTAATTCTTATTCTCACTAATACTCTTTATTTGTACAGTATTTACAATTTGCCAAGATTTTTACACCCATAAAACTTTACATCAGGCCTAGGAAATATTTAAAGCAGTTATTATTTCCATTTTATAGATGAGCAAATTGATTTTCAAAGAGAGGAAGTAAATTATTTATGGCCATATGGCTAGTAAATAAGAGAATTACTTTTTTATCCAGGTAATTTCATCCCTACTTCAACACTCTTTCTATTAACAGAATAATCACATTGGCAAGTCAGCAGAAAATATCCACAAAATAGAAAATGAAAAGATATAGTTTCAGATTTTAAAATAGTAATCTTCTTTGGAATGAACACAATTCAAGGAATCACAATGTTCCAATTTGCTTGTCCAAAAACATGAGAAACAGATTAAATGCCTCATTCCACACATTGAGTTAGTTGCAGATATGAGACCATAAGATAAATATTTAGACTCTAAGTCCAGGACTCTATTATAACTACATTGCTTTATCTTGAAAATGTCAAAGCACCACAGTTGCAATTGGTCAATTTCTGGTTATATAAAAAGAATGGGTTGAATACTCAGGCTTGCTAGATAGCCTTTGCCACTTCACTTTTGAATTGGAAAGGAAGTACAAATCCTTTAATTCACTCTGAATCTCTTAATTTCCTATGTACTCACCTAACAATTGGTAGAGGAGGTTTAGAATTTCTTTCCAAGCTGTACCACTTTCTTCCCTTGCAAATCCAGTAAAATGTACTACACTGTTGTAGACATTCAAACGGTCAATGCAATTTAACACAAGGGCCAACATTCCCTAAAAAAAAAGATGGGGAAAGGAAAAATTCCTGCTTAGAAAATCTGTATCTTTTTTTTTTTTTACAGCTTTCCTTTAAATACTTCAAAATTTAAAGCTGATATTGCTAATATGCAAATATCTTCATTGTGTATGTTTCTTAAAAATATATGCATTTTTATGCTTCAGAGACGTAAATAGCATTCATTTTGGGAGTGAGTCAGGAATTGAGTTAAATGCATTTAAATCAATTCAAGGGCATATCAAAGAGGAAAGAGTATGAATGAATCTCACAAAGCCTCTTTTTCATTTGGTGGGGAAAGGATCTGATTCACTTAGAAAGAGTGTTAGATATAGTAGGTTGCAATTTGAAAAAATGAATAGACTTAAGTAATTCCATTCAAACACAGTAAAGGACACCCATGATTCCTATAAAGTGGCTGATTTTTTTCAGCTACACTCTTATCCATATAAAACAGCTACATTCTACATTTATTCCAATATATTGGATAGAAACACTAAATGTATGCTTCAGTAGTAGCCAATATGACAGACAAAATCTCCCTTCAGTCCTTGCAGTGACACTAACTTCTTAAGTGAGAGAGTAATAAGAAGGCATATCACAATTTGTTACTAGAGAAGCAGCACTTACTTAGTTATTAATTCCCTTAAAAAGGGAGGTCTATTTTAAATGAGCTTTGAATATCACATGTAGTACTGAAACAATAAATGCAATATTAATTACATGTAGCACTATCTTTTTTTTTGTCAGTGTAATTAGAGATACCAAATAACTTGGAACTTGAGAATTCCTGTGATTTTATTTCATCCTTTCTCCCTATATTTTCATCTCTCCTCATACAATATTTGCTTGGAACTATAAATCTGAATAGCAATTCAATTAACATATTTTGGGCTCTAAAGACAAAACACAAAGGACATGTAAAATTACTTTTAAAACTAACCTCTTCTTTAAACAGATTCTGTCTATTTTTGAGTGACCGAAGCTTGCTTTGCTTATCTTCATGTTGCATCTCTTCCTCTGGAGGCTGAAAATAGGTGATCAGATCTTGCAAAGTCTGAAGGACTTCTTCTATAGGCAGAGTGATGGGTGCAGCAGTTCGATTGTTTCCACTAATAAAATATGAATTCAGCCTGGTTCAGGGGTTCATGAAACAATGGAACTAACCAATATTTTCAGTAACCTGGAAAAATCACTTCACTGAACCCTACTTTTCACAGAGCAAAGATATTCATTTGTCTTAGGATTATTAGTAGACCCCTTATCAATTAAAACAATGCAGTTTGGAGCCAAAGATGAATCAGAAATAAATATTCACATTAGGTTTGTAGTTTTTCAAAGCCCCATACACAACAGTTGCTCAATAAAATCCAAAATATAATCACTAGTATATCACAAAGCAGTGACATTCAACTAAGGGACCAAGGTAAAATTCATTTTTCAGAACTACCACTTCATTAGCCTTGAAGTTCTATAATTTTTATAGAAGTAAAGCTGTTTTTTTTTCTTTTAAAGGATCAGCTTATAATTTTTCTTTCAATTTTATTAGTCTCCTTTGATTTTCAGAATTTCTATTTTGATGTTAAATTGAAGACTTTTAATTTGTTTTTTTTTAATTTCTTAGTTGTCTGCCCAATTCAAAGATCTCTTCTTTATCTCTTTTATTAATGTGCAAATTTAGAGATAAAAACTTTCCAATACTATTTTGCCTACTTCCCACAAATTTTGGAATACTGTCTCACAGGTGTTGTCATTCTCTTTAATGAAATTGTTTCTATAATTTATTTTGACCCAATCATTCTGTAGAATTACAATAGTTTACAATGAGTTTTAATCTATGCTTCCATGATACTTTATAAGGTATAATTTTATTGCATTATGGTCTGAAAAGGATATACGTAATGATTCTCGTTTTCTGTACTTGGGCATGAGGTTTTTATACTTGATTAATCCCTAAAGAAAAAGATATGGTCTTTTCTTTTGCCATTCATATTTCTCCAAAGATCTATCATATCTAATTTTTCTAAAATGTTATTCATCTCTTTGACATTTTTTCTTATTTTATGGTTAGATTTATCTAGTTGCTCAAAGAGAAAGTTGTATTTTTATTATTTCCATCTGTAACTTATTTAACTCTTGATTTAAGAATTTAGCTGCTAGACCATTTAGTGTATACATATAATTTTCATTGTCTGTGGTTCCTTTCAGCAAGATGTAGTTCTCCTCATCTCTTTTTTTTATTATTTTTTTTTGCTGAGGCAATTGAGGTTAAGTGACTTGCCCAGGGTCACACAGCTAGGGAATGTTAAGTGTCTGAGACCAGATTTGAACTCAGGTCCTCCTGACTTCAGGGCTCCTCCCCTATCCACTGCACCACCTAGCTGCCCCTCATCTCTTTTATTTAGATCTATTTTTGCTTTTGCTTTGTCTGAGATAAGGATTGCTACTCCTGCCTTTTTAACTTCACCTGAAGCATCATAGATACTGCTCCAGTCCCTTATTTTAATTGTCTCTCTGTTTTAAATGTGTTTCTTCTAAGTAACAAGTTTGACTGTGATTTACAATCCATTTTGTTCTCTACTTCCAACTTTATGGGTGAATTCATTCCATTCATATTCAGTTATGATTACTAACTGCATTTCCCTCCACCCTATTTTTGTCTGTTTATTCTTCTCTTGCTCTTTCCATCTTATCCCTCCTCTCAAATTTTGTTTTGTTTTGTTTTGCTTTGCTTTGCTTTTTGGCTTTTGACCACTGCCTCCTTTTATCTGTCTTCCTCTTTATTATTCCTTTATCTTGTAACTCCTTTCCCTCCTACTTTCTTGTCAGGTAAGATAAATTTCTATCATCAATTGAATAAGTTTGAAGCATTTTATATGTGAGTGAAGTTTAGACATTGTTTGACCCCCTTCACCCCTCACCATTTCTCTTTCCACATAAAATCCCTTTCTTGCATGTCTCTTTTAGATGAAAGAATTTTTTCCTACCCTTCCTTCCCATTCTTTCATCTTGCAATTAATCTCTCTTTCTCACCTATTGTTTTTAATATCATCCCAACATAACTGACTCATTTCTGTACTTTCTATGTAGAATCCTTTAAGCTACCCTAATAATGATAAAGTTTTAAGAATATACATGTATCATCTTCCTATATAGCAAGATAAACAATTTACATTTACTGAGGATCTTATGATTTCTCTTTGTTTATATTTTTATATTCCTTTTGAGCTGTGTATTTGAAAGTCACTTTTTTTGATTCAGCATTTTTTAAATCAGGAATGTTTGAAAGATCTGATCTCTATTTCATTAATATATATATTTTTTCCTCTTGAATGATTACATTCAGTTTTTCTGGGTAGTTATTCTTGATTGTAATTCCAACTCTTCTGCCTTGTGAAGTATCATATTCCAAACTCTCCACTTCTTTAATGTGGGACCTGCTAAATGTAATGTGACTCTGAAAAATTCTACAATACTTGAATGGTTTATTTTCTGCTGCTTAAAATATTTTCTGTTTGACCTGAGAGCTCTGGAATTTGGCAATATAATATTCTAGGAATTTTCATTTGGAGATGATTTTGTTCAGATGGTTATAAATGGATCATTTCTATTTTACCCTATTTATCTCCTTTATTTTAATGCTTCAACATGTATTTAGACACCGTTTTTACTAAAGGATAATATTCAGTTTTGTTGGGCAGGTTATTCTTGCTTGTAATCTTAGCTTCATTGCTCTCTAGACTATCATATTCCAAGCCATTTGGTACTTTAATGTAGAAGCTGCTAAATCTTGTGTTATCCTGAGTGTGGCTCCAACATAGTTGAATTGTTTCTTTCTGGATGCTTGTAATATTTTCTCCTTGAACTGGGAATTCCATAATTTGGCTATAATATTCCTGGGGTTTTCATTTGGGGCTCTCTTTCAGGACGTGAACAGTGTTTTTATTCAATTTCTATTTTATCCTCTGGTTCTAGAATATCAGGACAGTTTTCCTTGATAATTTCTCAAAAGATGAGGTCCAGGTTCTTTTTTAAATTCATAACTTTCAGGCCAAACTCTTCCATGACCTGAGATCAATTCTTATTTCTCTTGGAGGCTTTGGATGTAGGAAATTTGATTTTGTTATCTTCTTCTGAATTTGTGCTTTAATCTTCCTTATCACTATAGTAACTTTCTATGATTAGAATCTTTTTTCTATTGTCTTATCATTTTCCTAGGCAAATACTCGGATCTTAACTCTTTGTTAAAGTAAGGATCTGTTTCCAGGGTGGAAGGTCCACTGAGCCAAGCTTCAGGGTTTTGTGCTGCTGTTTTCAGAGATTCTTCAAGGAATCTGACCACAAGCATTCTTTTTTTCCCCTGGAATTGTTAAGAGTGTCCCCACCCTACTCTAGCTATAGGATTTAGTGTGCTAAAGCAAGTAGTTTCTCAGTACTAGCAATCCTCCTGTGAGCTGAGGTCTCCAGAAGCTGCCAGCAGTACTACTGGCCGCCGTGCTGGTTTCTCAAGGCCCTGTCACCCTACTGACAAATCTTTCCTGCCAACCTTCCAAATCATCTTTGATGTTTCTTGGCTAAGATGTCTGGAAGCCACCAATATTGCTACTGATTCAAAGGTCCTTAAGCTCATATCTGCTTTGCTAGTGCTAGGGCCATAACTAAGACTGGGGCTGCACTGGCCTGGCCTGCACCAGGACTGCATGCTAGACTGCCACCCTGGTGCCACAGACCTTTCCTTCTGTCCTGAAGTTGGCTTCAGCTGAAAAATATTCTACTCCATCATTTTTTTTGTGTGTTCTAATGCTCTAAAATTTGTTTAGAGTCATTACTTTCCATTTTGCTGTGACCCTCTTTATAGGAATAATTTCTTTTTTCTTTTTTTTTTTTTTTGCTGAGGCAATTGGGGTTAAATGATTTGCCCAGGGTCACTAGGAATATATTTTTTAAATATAGTATCTAGGCTCTTTTTTTGATGAGTTTTCAAGTAATACAGTAATTATTAAATTATCTCTCCTCGATCTGTTTTTTTTTTGGAGAGGTATTTCACATTTTCTTCTATTTGTTCATTTTGTTTTACTTTGTTTAACTTTTTCTAGATATTTCATGAAAATTACTATGGTGACAAGGAAAATCAAAGCACAGACTGAGAAGATAACAAAATCAAATTTCCTACATCCAAAGTCTCCAAGAGAAATAAGAATTGATCTCAGGTCATGGAAGAGCTTGACCTAAATGTTATGATTTTTTAAAAAGAGCCTGGACATCATCTTTCAAGAAATTATCAAGGAAAATGTTCACTTGCCCAATTCTAATTATTATTATTATTTTTTTTGTGACGCAATTGGAGTTAAATGACTTGCCGAGGGTCACGTAGCTAGTAAGTGTTAAGTGTCTGAGGCTGTATTTGAACTCAGGTCCTCCTGACTTCAGGGCTCAAACTGTATCCACTGTGCCATCTAACTGTGCCCACTCAATTCTAATTTTTAAGGAACGATTTTCTTTAGTGGAACTTTTTTGTACCTCTTTTTCCACTCGGCAAATTCTGCTTTTTAAGAAGTTATTCTGACCTCAGCTGCTTAAAGCTGTAGTGGAAAGATGGAAGTTCTGGTGGGCAGTGCAGAAGTGATGTTGGCAGCTGCTTTGGTGGATGTTCCTGGCCTGTCTCGACTCCTGGACACTGATTTCACTCTAAAGCTCTACACCCGGAGACTTCCAGCAAAGATATTGGAATTCATTTTCTTATCCATATAACAAACTTTACTGTGGGAAATGGGAACTCTACATCCCATCCAAGCATAATAAATCTGCAGTTGTGCCTCATGGATCAAAATTAAAGGTGATTATAACTAGCAAAAATGGAGAAATCTTGTATTGCATTTCACCATAGGCAAAATATGTAGTTTGCAAAGGTGATAACATGAATTATAATTAGATACTATGGAACCCAGAAGATTTTTATCATTTCAAGCATTTTCAACCCATGAAGTCAAAGAGTCTAAGAATCTATGGATCTCATATAGCAATTTCTTCTTCTGAAGGAAAAGTAGCTTCATATAAACACTTTATGTACAAAGTTTAACCCAGAATTAAGGACCTTGGGTATAATTAGATTATAGATATAATTAGATATAATCAATTAGCCATAGCAATTCCAGATAAGTAGATACAATACTTAAAGTATTTAAAGATGAAGACTGGAATATGGGAAACATTGTACATACCCTCATAAATAGGCATTGCCTTGAAAAGTGTATTGCATATACATAGCCTCTTGTTGGCGAGAAAACCCTGGCATTCTGGTTGATGGATATAGAAATATATATAAAATATGAGTGTGCTGTCCCCTCTTATTCTAGTTACTGATCGTGGAAAAAACTTCATAAAATCACTCATGCACTTGGAGGGAAAAGTTATCTGAACTTTATGAACTAATGAATTTGGCCATCCAGAATGGTTGGACTTCCCAAGAAAAGGAAATAATGAGAGTTACCATCATGCTAGGAGGCAGTTTCATCTGACTGATAATGAATTTCTTCAATATAAATTTCTCAATAACTTTGACAAAGATATGAATAAGGTAGAAGAAAGATTTTGTTAGCTTTCAGCACGTCAGGCCTTTGTGATTGAAAAACATGAAGGAAATAAGGTTTTTCTTTTGAGAGAGCAAATCTCCTTTTTCTGTTTAATTTCCATCCAGAAAAAAAAAAGTTTTACTGACTATAGAGTGGCAACAGCATTACCAAGAAACTTCAAAATTGTTCTGGATACTGATGAAGAGAAATATGGAGTTTTGTAAATAAAAAGCTTTATTATTAAAAAAAAGAGAAATATGGAGGACATCAGAGATTTAACCATAATACAGATTTCATTTCTGAGTCTTTTGAACATAATGATCATCCCTAATCTTTTTTGGTATACTTTCCAAGCAGAGTACATCTTGTGCTTCAAAATATGGATATGCCAAACTGAAGATGACAGAATTCGCATGCAGTAGATACAGATCCTTGTTTTATGTTCCTGTATTTAGCCTTGAAGAACTTTTATTTTCTAGGCTTTAAAAGTGAATGGCAAAAAATATTGGGAATTGAATATTGGTATGCATACATGAATATCATATTCTCTTTTAAAGACCTTTTCAAGGGCCATAGAAGTAATAAATACAGGGGAAAAAAGTTGTCTTGACATTTTTAGTATTTTTGTACTATATTTTCAAATCTTTAAGTGGCTACTATTCTCTAGTTAAATTTTACATTTTATGAAAATAAAGCAGACTTGTATCTTTTTTAATTTGAGATTGATTATATCATATAATCTTTTCTTAATATACCGAGTAAGCAAAATTTTTTTTAATTGAACAAATAACAATCATTTATTTTCTTTGATATCTGGCAAAGGACACAGTGAATGAAAACATATCATGGCTTTATTATACTAGTGATTTTATAATAATGCTATAATGATTTTTTTCAAAAGATAACATCATAGGCTTTATTTGTAAAGACAATTATGGACGATTTTAACATAACATATTCATTTTTTAAAATTTCATTCACATAACATTCTTATATCCTCTTTTCTATTTTCCCAAGCCTTATTATGATAATTGTGGCATTTCAAGGAACATTTTAATTTCCATTAGTAAATGATATCGTATAAATATCAATGACTTTTGAAGTTAATGAATGTCATATTCATTAATACTTTTCATTTTATATAATACTATTCAGGGTCTTTATTGAGTTAATCTTTCATTAGTATAATTGATTCACTTTAAAATGCTTTATACTTAGTTTAAAGAAAAATTTGCTGCTTTTTTCAGTACTTTAGAATGGGCTTTAAAAATGGACTACAATGTAACCTATGTAGTTGATTTCTACACCGTGGCCAATATGTCCATGGTTTTCTTAAGTATCACCAATTCTTTGAATCCATTGTAAAGTATATTTTAGCCACACATTAGCATTATTTGTTTTTGTTTTTGTTTTATTTTTGTCCAGGCTCATTTGTAATTTTCAGCAGCTATCTTGCAATTCTCATTTTAAAGGAAAAGACAAATGGTACAATTTTTTTTTTTTTTTTTTTTACTAACAAACTCTTCCATATACTAAACTTTTTATTGTAAAGTGTGGATTGATTATATAAGAGTCTCCAAAATTCCCTCTCTGGATGCAAATGGAATTTTCCATCCAAAGTTTATTGGGATTATTAGGCATTATTTCAAATTAAATTTAAGACATCATTGTTTGCAGCAGAATGTTAGGAGGGGTTCAGTTGAGTATTTTTTCTATTTTGCCATTCTGGTTCCACTTCTTATGGTTTTTTCAAACTGCATTGTCTTCTCATTAGAGCTACACAGAAGTATAAAAGTCTTGTTCTATTCATTTCCCTTCTTCCTTTTCAAACTCCATGGTAATGTGGAAATGATTTTGAGTGTTTGGCATGCTTAGCAATGAAGCACAAACCTTAGATCTTCTTTCCAAGCTAGAAAAGCTTCAAGTGCAATCTGAAACACACCCTACCAATAGGGAGGCAATGATGTTGTGATGTATTTTTTAGATAATAGCAAGTTTTTAACTCCTCCACAAACACATGGAAGGGGTTAATCCTATATGTTAGTGGAGAGAATTAGGTGCATTAATAAAATCAATCCTTGCAGAATTGTATAACAATTCTTTTCAAATGTTCTAGAATTATTTATTTCAATTCAAAGGTCTCAAAAACTCAAAATATAGCCCCCCAAAGTCTCCTCTAAATAAAATGGGTTTTGTGTGTTTTTTTTAAATATAGACTTAGTCAGAAACAGCAAATTAAAAAATTTTGAACTTCATTTTAATTCCCTTCCTCTGACTATATTTAGGTGTATGTGCTAGTAATACACTTAGGAAATACAGATTAAAGAAAAAGAGAAAAGAGATTTACTAACTGTGAGACCATGGACAAGTCACTTAACTTTTGTGTAAAAAAAGTTTGAATTAAATGAAAAAGTTTGAATTAAATGATCTCTAACACCCTTCCAGTTTTACACCTATGATTCTATGCTCTTTAACATCTCTCCCCTCTCTAAATTCTCAAAAGTGTTACAGTTGGATTTGAAGTTAGATTTCCTAATTCTGAATCCAAGAATATTTCCTCATCTATCTCATCTGGTCCCCACTAAATATTATTATGTATATATAGGTATGTAGGAGAAAATGGCCAAATCACTGTTTTTCTTTCTAATAAAGTATTGTGCTATAGCTATACTTAGAAAGGTACTAAAGTCTTCAGAAGAATTTTTATGAACAGAGGCTAAGAGGAGACTAGACTGGAGACATAGATCTCTCTCACTAGACAGATGGAAAAGGAGATACAGAAAGTCATTGAAGAAAATAATTCCTTAAAAATTAGAATTAGGCAAGTGGAAGCTAATGACTACATTAGATAAAAAGATACAATAAAACAACATCAAAAGAATGAAAATAAAAGAAAATACAAAACATCTCTTTGGAAAACAACTGACAGGGAAAATAGATTGAGAAGAAATAACTTAAAAATTATTGGACTATCTGAAGGCTGTGATCAAAGAAAAAGCTTAGACATCATTCTTTTTTTATTTCCTTTGGCAAAAGGTAGATTTCTTTAGGAAAGCTTACAGACAAAAAGGGAGGTACAATAGATAGTAACAATGTTAAATATGAAATACAGTTGGGAGAACATAGAAAGGGGTTTTAATAATTAATGATGAGGGGCAACCA
The DNA here is from genome assembly GCA_023553655.1 of Myrmecobius fasciatus. Taxonomy (NCBI): domain Eukaryota; kingdom Metazoa; phylum Chordata; class Mammalia; order Dasyuromorphia; family Myrmecobiidae; genus Myrmecobius; species Myrmecobius fasciatus. The sequence continues at coordinate 10,560 of JAJPUD010008732.1, forward strand.
GATGGAGCACCAGCCTTTTAATTAGGAGGACCTGATTTCAAATCTTGCCTCAGACACTTAACACTTACTAGCTGTGTGACGTTGGGCAAGTCACTTAACCCCACTTACTCTGCCACAAAAAAGTTAATGATTGAAAGGATCTTTTCCTTAGTGGAACTTGCCATTCACCAGAAGAAAGGAAATACCCCATGAGTTTTGGGCATGCCCTTGGCTGGCAGGCCAAATCCTGAAGTGTAGCTAGTTATAAGAAGTCAGTTGAGAAGTATAGTAGGGTTAGGGGAGACACCAAGTAGCATGGGGAAGAAGTAAGGGGAAAGACACCTGCCAGAGTGCCCTGGCAGACTGACCCAAAGAAAGGTAGTAATGGAGACATGGGCCTTAAGTTATTTTATAGGGAAAATTTAGCCTCAGGAACTTTATAAAATTTGAATTTTTGTTTTGCATTTTCTATCCAAAGTTTAATGGAATTTCATTGGATCACTGAACCACTGAGAAGAACAAAGTCTTTCATAATTGATCATCATACAATCTTGCATGTGTTCCTGGTACTGCTTATTTCTCTCAGCATCAGTTCATGTAAATCTTTCCAGGCCTTTAAAAATCTGCTTGTTCATCATTTTTATAGAACAATAATACTCACTTACCTTTCTATACCACAACTTATTCAGCCATTTCCCAATTGATGGACATCTACTCATTTTCTAATTCTTTGCTACCACAAAAAGAGCTGTTACAAACATTTTTGAATATTTGGTTCCTTTTCCCTTCTTTATTATTTTCTTAGGATACAGACCCACGAATGGCATTGCTGGGTCAAAGGGTATACACAATTTGATAGCCTTTGGGGCATTATTCCAAATTGCTGTCCAGAACTGTTGGATCATTTCATAATTCCACCAATTATGCATTTTGTGTCCCACATCCTCTCCAACATTTATCATTAACTTTTCCTGTCTTCTTTGCCAATCTGAGAGGTGAAATGGTACCTCAGAGTTATTTTAATTTGTATTTCTCTCATCAATAACAACCTAAAGCACTTTTTCATATTACTATAGATGACTTTCATTTTGTCATCTGAAAATTTTCTGTTCATATCCTTTGACCATTTATTAATTAGGCAATGACTTGTATTCTTATAAATTTGACACAGTTCTTTATACTTTTTTAGAAATGACCCTTTATCAGAAACACTGATTGCAAAAAAATTTTCCCAGCTTTTTCCATTTCCCTTTTAATCATGTTTGTTTTGGTTTTGTTTTTGTAAAAACTTTTAAATTTAATGTAATAACAGTTGTCCATTTTACATTTCATAATGTTCTCGAGTTCTTCTTTGGTCATAAATTCCTCCCTTTTCCAATGATCAGATAAGTAACATTATGCCCTGCTCTCCTAATTTGGTTACAGTATCACCCTTTATACCTAAATCGTATTCCAATTTTGACCTTATTTTGGTATGGGGTGTGAGATATACAGCTATGCCAAGTTTCTGACATGTTATTTTTCAGTTTCCCCAGCAATTTTTGTGACAAGTTATTTTCGAGTTTTCCCAGCAATTTTGTGTTTTTATTCCAGAGGCTAGAGTTCAGGGATTTTATGAAATACTAGATTACTATAGTCACTGATTATTGTGCCATACGTATCTAATTTATTCCATTGATCCACTAATCTATTTCTTAGCCAGTACCAAATGGTTTTGATGACTACTGGTTTATAATATAGTTTTAAGTTTGGTACTGCTAAGCCATCATCCTTTGTATTTTTTTCATTAATTCCCTTGATGTTCTTTTATTCTTGTTCTTCTAGATTAATTTGTTATTTTTTATGGTTCTATAAAATACTTTTTTAGCAGTTTGATTGGTATGGCACTGAACAAGTAGACAGATTTAGGCAGACCTGACATTTTTATCACATTAGTTTAGCCTACTCATGAGCAGTTGATACTTTTCCAATTGTTCAGATCAGACTTCATCTGTGTGAGAAGTGTTTTGTAATTGGGTTCATACAGTTCCTAGGTTTATCTTGACAGGCATATACCTAAATATTTTATTTTTTCTACATTTATTTTAAATGGAATTTCTTTCTGTCTCTTGCTGCTGGGCTTTGTCAGTTTTATATGTAGAAATACTGATGATTTGTGTGGGTTTATTTTATATCCTGCAACTTTGCTAAAGCTGTTAATTGTTTCAAGTAGGTTTTTAGATGATTCTCTAGGATTCTAGGTTCACTCTGCAAAGAGTGACAGTTTTATTTCCTCTAATTCTAATTCCTTTAATTTCTTTTTCTTTTTTCATTGTAATGTCAACATTTCTAACATGATGTTGAATAATAATGGTGATAATGGGCACCCTTGTTTCACTCCAGATTTTACTGGGAATGCATCCAACTTTTCTCCATTACAAATAATGCTTGCTGTTGGTTTTAGATAGATACTGCTTATTATTTTAAGGAAATCTCCCTTTACCCTTATGTTCTCTAGCATTTTTAATAGGAATGGGTGATGTATTTTGTCAAAAGCTTTTTCTACATCTATTGAGATTATCATATGATTTCTGTTGGTTTTGCAATTGAGAAGTTTGATTATAGTGATGGTTTTCCTGCTAAATCACACTTGGTCATAGTGTATTATTCTGCTGGTAAATTGCTATAATCTCTTTGCTAATATTTTATTCAAAATTTTTGCATCAATATTCATTAGAATGTAGTTTTCTTTCTCTGTTTTGGCTCTTTTTTGTTTAGGTATTTGTGCCATATTTGTGTCATAGAAGCAATTTGGAATGATTCTTTCTTTCTTTATTTTTCCAAACAGTTTACATAATATTGGAATTAGCTGCTCTTTAAATGTTTGGTAGAATTTACTTGTAAATCCATTTGGGCCTAGAGAGTTTTTCTTAGGGAATTAGTTGATGGTTTGTCCAATTTATTTTTCTAAAATGGGATTATTTAAATAATTTATCTCCTCTTCTGTTAATCTAGGCAATTTACATTTTTGTAAATATTCATTTCAGTTAGATTGCCAGATTTGCTGACATATAGTTGGGCAAAATAGCTCCTAATTATTGCAGTAATTTCTTTTTCATTGGTGGTAAATTCACCCTTCTCATTTTTGGTGCTGTTAATTTTGATTCTTTTTTTAAAATCAGATTAACCAAATGTTTATCTATTTTGTTGGCTTTTTCATAGAACCTTCTCTTAGTTTTAATAGTTCAGTAGTTTTCTTAGTTTCAATTTTCTTAATCTCTCCTTTGAGTTTCAGAATTTCTAATTTGGTATCTAATTGGGGATTTTTAATTTGTTTTTTGTCTAGCTTTTTTAATTGGTATGCACACTTTATTGATCTCCTGGTTTTCTGTTTTATTCATGTAACTATTTTGAGATATAAAAGTACCCTTAAGAACTGCATTGGCTGCATCCCATAGGTTTTGGTATATTATCTCATTGCCATTCTCTTGGATGAAATTATGGATTGTTTCTGTGATTAGTTGTTTGAACCACTCATTATTTAGAATTAGATTATTTAATTGGTTTTTAGTATATCTTTCCCTGGCCCAAATGATGATAATTTTTATTGCATTATGGTCTGAAAAGGAAGCATTTACTATTTCTGCCTTTCTGCATTTAATTGTTTTTATGCCCCAACATATGGTCAATTTTTGTGTACATGCTATGTACTACTGAAAAAAAATGTATTCCTTTCTGTCCTTATTCAATTTTCTCCAGAGATCTATTATATTTAGGTTTTCTAGGATTCTGTTAGCCTCCCTAGTTTCCTTCTTCTTAAATTTGTGGTTAGATTTGCCTGATTCTGAGAGGGGAAGGTTGAGGTCCCCCACTAATATAGTTTATCTTATGGGGAATTATAGGGAAGCTATTTTAAAGGGAAAATTTAGTCTCAGAAACTTGACAAAATTTGGATTTTTGACTGGATTACCTTCAGAGGATAGGACCATAGAACTAAACTGATCTTGATTATCACAGCCTTCTTTCTGCCTGTCCCAGGGAATAATTTTTATCAATTCTTCAGTTTCTCTCTGCCAACTATATCAAACCTTCAGGACCTCTAGACATCATCTTTCATAAATTAATCAAGGAACAAGTATTCTGATATTCTAGAATCATAAATTTCAAAGAAAATGAAAGAATCTACCATTTATCTCCTCAGAGAGATCCCAAAATGAAAAAACAAGGGATATCAACGCCAAATTTCAATCAAGATTTAACCAGCAAAACTAGTATAATCCTTTAGAGGGAAAAATGGCCTATCTAATGATATAGAGGACTTTTAAACTTTCAGAATAAAAAGACTAGAATGGATTAAAAATTTAACTTTCAAACACAAGAAAATTATGAAAAGGTAAGCAGAAAAAGATATAAGAGATTCAATAATTTTAATCTATTTACATTCCTACATGGAAAGTTGATACTTCTAACTCCTTAGAGATTTACCATTTCTAGGGCAGTTAGAAGGATACAAGTGTAAGTTGAATATGAGGGGATGATACCTAAAAAAATTTAAATGGTAAGAAAGAGGAATCTATATTTAATTAAATATATAATCATTTTATAATCATAATTATATTATATTATTATATTTTAATCAAAATCAAAAGGAAAATAGGCAGAGAAAGCAATAAAGAGGGGTAGGGTTAGTAGAAGGGAGGGAAAATTGGGGGATGTAGTAGTCAGAAGCAAAACACTCTTGAGGATGGACAAAGTGAAAGAGAATAGGATAAATGGAAGATGAGGGATAGGATGGTGGGCATTACATAATAATAATAACTATGAAAAAAATTTACAGCAGGTTTCTCTAATAAAGACCTCATTTCTCAAACATCTATTTATCTATGGGGAGGGAAGGAGGGAAGGAGAGAGAAAGAGAGAGAGCGACAGAGAGACAAAGAGAGAAAGAGAGAGAGAATGAAAGAGAGAGAAAACTCAGTCAAATTTGAGAATATACATCATTCCCCAGTTGACAAATGATCAAAGGATATGCTCAAACAGTTTTCAGAAGAAATCAAAGCTATCTAGAGCCATGAGAAAAAATGCTCTAAATTATTGTTGATGAAAGAAATGAAAATTAAAATAATTCACAGGTACCACTCCACACTAATCAGATTAACTAGCATGACTATAAAAGGAAGATGATAAATGTTGAAGGGGATATGGGAAAATTGAAACACTAATGCACTGTTACCGGAGTTGTTAAAAGTTTCAGCCACTTTGGAAAACAATTTGAAATTATGCTCAAAGTGCTATAAAACTGGGCATACACTCTGACCCAGCAATGACTACTATTGTCTGTATCCACAAAATATTAAAAAAAATGAAAAGAACTCATATGTGTAAAAATATAGCTGTTCTTTTTTCATGATGGCAAGAACTGGAAATTATGTGGATGGCAATCAATTAAAGAATGGCTGAACCAGTTGGTGGTACATGATTTTGATGAAACAATATTGTGCTATAAGAAATGATGAGCAAGATGATCTCAGAAAAACCTGGGTAGATTTACATGAGCTGATGGAAAGTAAAATGAACAAAACCAAGAGAACATTTTACACAGTAACAGCAATAGTATATGATGATCAGCTGTGAATGACTTGAATATTTTCAGCAATTCAATGATCCTAGACAAATCTGGAAGACTTATGATGAAAAAAGCTCTCCATCTCCAGAAAAGAACTGATAAAGAGTTTAAATGTGTTTTCTTTAATAACACAATTAATGTAGAATTATGCTTTGTGTGGACTAAATGTATATAACTTATATCAGATTATTTGCCTTCTCAATGAAGTGAAAAGGAGGGATAAATGGAATACAAATTTTAAAAGCTTCTATTATTTGTAGGAAACATCTGTATCTTAAATAGACATCTATAAAACTCTTTTCTGTCCCCTATTTAGAAAGTGGAGGAAACTAAACTTAAAAGTATTATCAATACAGAGACTGAAATATGGGGAAAGGGGTAAGTCATTAAAGGAGACAGTGGCAAACCACAAGTGAAATGATATTCTAACTCTCAGCTTTTAGTTCCATTCCTTTGACTATACTACTTCAATAGGGAGAAGATTAAAGAATGAAAAATGTTTTTCACTTCAATATGAGCGTACTCACATGTAAAGAGTTTCCCCCTAAAACTTACTGCATTTTCCTAAAACAGAATAATGGTTAGAATTTTGGAGAACCAGTGATTTAAAGGAAGATTAATTTATCACAAGACAAGGAAATAATATTGATAATCTTTGCCAGTATCTCCCAGTCTAGGGATAAAAGTAGACAGTTCAGTTCCTGAAGACATAAAATCCCAGCATTACTCTGACAACATAAAATTTACAATATTAATCTAATTTAATCCAGTTTGGCAATATCTTGAATAGTATAGCAGCTCAAACAAAATGAGTTTAATGAGATGAAGTTAAGTCAGATTGGAGCCAAAGTCCACTTAGTTACATTTGTAAGTAGAAACATATTAATCATCAGAATATCTCACATCTTGACTGAACCTGCACACTAAAAACAAGCAGTTGTGAGAGGAAAAAATGATGCCAAGAGGGTGATAACAAATATGAAAAGCCTATTCAATGACCCAGCTTCCTGTTGTAAATTAGCTCTACTGGTGCTTAGTTATTCCTGTCATGCTTTTTACAATAAAAGTAAAGTTAGTGGTAGGATACCATGAGATTCACATCAAGGAGATTAACAGGAAGACAGAAAAATTATTCATTTACCTTATAAATTGGCTAAATAAAGATGTTGTGTTCCGGATGATTCGAGCAGCCTGGGACTCCTCATGCTGACATCTCTGAAGTGTTAATCCATCATCCATGTGGCCTTCTTGATGGAGTATAACCTACATAGTGAAGTAAATGAAAGCCAACTCCTCTAAGTCATATGCCATCCCCCAAAGTGACTAGAAAATGATATTTGTATAAATCTCTCTTCTTCATCACTTCTAACCAAACTTTAGAGCCAACTATACCAAACCAAATGCCATTGGCTTGTATCTATTTACCCACTTTCTCATACCTGAGCCTCAGTGCTCTGATTGCAAATGAAATATTATAAGATGGCTTTCATTGGAATTCTTGAACCTATTGACTTTTCCTGTTCTCCCTGGGACAAAAACAGGCCACCTACCCTTTGTAAGGCTGTTCAACCAACACACCTACTGCTGCCTGTTGGCATTTAATTTCTTTTAATACTAGTAAAAGAAAGAAGTGAACTAGTATAAATCTCAAAGGTATAGGCTCCAATGTGTGAAGAAATTTACAAAATTCATTTAAAGAGTCTCTGCTCTTTCTTATCTTAGGAACATAATAAATATCATACTACATCAAAGATTGTAAAATTCCATTTCACTATTTTCTCAAAGGCATGGCCTTCTATGATAAATTCAAAAAAGGAGAATACCAATTTGCAAAATCTTGTGCCTTTTACTTAACCTAAGAGCCTAAGCTATTTGTTGTTTTGAAGGGTCAAATAAGGATATACCCTTATCATTTGGTTCACTGACTGCTACAAAACAGTATTCTGCTTAGCATCTCTCAGAAACTGTTTAATGATGTTGCATTTAAAATTTGAAACACATTATTAGTGTATGTATACCAATAGATTTCTTTTGATTTTTGTCCCATATCTCTGGTCCACAAACTCCAGAGCTTCTTAAGCTTTGCTTGTTCAATTAATACATTCAAACTAGCTAGCAAAACAAGAATATAATAAGCACAGGATAAAAGTCAGTTCTTTGAATGATTACTATTGATCTCAAAGGAAAAGTTTATACATATATGCATATGGGTCCATGTATGTTCTCTGTGTGTATGTATATGCGTTCACATATATGTACATACATGTGTGTGTACTGTTCTTTAGAAAGGGCTATATGACAAGTTTAAAAAACATCTTTAGAGAGAAAGGGCCAAGATGAAATTTTACAGCACTTAGAGGTTGGTTCTTTAGATTTAGCTGTCATCTGATCACATGGGCTAACCCCCCTGTTTTTTATTTTTAAAAAATGCTTCATATACATACTGACATGTTCCACCATTTAGAAGAATTTTTAAAAAACATAGTATATAGAAACGTGATTATTGTGATTCTATAATTTTATAGTTTTATTTACTTTTAGTTGTTTCTTTTTGACCTTTTGGTTTTTGGTAGGTTTTTCTGGTCTCTTCTCTATAAAGAACTTCCTTAAGCCACTTCATTATCCTAACAATTCTCTGCACCTTCCCAGCTTTATTATGCCTTTCTTGAAATATAGGGACCAGACTTCAGCTAGTATTAGAAATAAAGAATACATTTCTTTTACATTATGCAATAGATATATACACACATTTATGTGCCCATATATACATATATATATACATATATATTTTTTGTTTGTTTTCATTGGCATCCATATTTGAAACCCTCCTTTTGTTTTCCAATTGGTGTTACAAAGTTGAAGCTTCAAATTCTAAATGTTTGTTCCTGCTTGCAAATCTAAAGATCGTCTAAGACAGAAAATAACTGCCTAAAGAAGATGTTGACACTTGTATCTAGGCTACCTTCTGAATTGTTTGCAGCCCAGAGCAAGATATTCAAACCTGGGCAAAGAGCTTTATAAAACATCAATATCCTACTTCATTGAAAGTCTATATCTTATTCATAATGGGTTTTATTTTCCTTGCCTTCTCAACAGAAAGAATCTGAAACTAAAAATGAAATTTTAAAAGAAAACCTACACTTAACGATTTATGTTATTGCAGAATCTATGTTTTCTATATATGTCTTATTTAACTTCTGTTTTTCTTTAAATAAATGCGAAAGTCAGTTCTATGCACTAAAGTTATGGGGTATATGATTTTAAAATAATAGCTACCATTTAAAAATTTATATTAAGCTTTTGAAAGAATTATATGATTTCTGGTGGTAGGATTAGATGTAGGGGTAGATGTTTTACATTCTTAAATGTGTTTTAAGGTGAAAATAAAATAATTTTGAATTCTTTTAGGAAATACCAACTAATGACAGTGAAAAGAAAATTAGGCAAATACGCTATAAAGTCATGTGTAGTTTACACTGCAAGAGTCCCCTGCTATCAATTCATTTCTATTGTTTGCATATATCTAAGCTAAAGTAATAAATGTACAGAATAACAGATGTTGAAACTGCTCACCTTTCTTTTCAGTGGGCCAAGGCGTGATGTTTTGGCATCTTGTGCTTTGTAGGTCATCCACAGACCACTAGCTATATGCTGAACAAAGCATATGGAATCTCCATACTTTATTTCTGCAATTCCCATGCCTTCAATATCCCGCTTATGACTTGAATCCAGTTTTTCCTTGATCTCCTATTAATAGCATCCCCCCAAAAGGCATACAAATATTTTCATTATATAGAAAATCAACATCAAAAATCAGTATTAGTTAATATAAAAATCTGGAAATAGATTGAAACTAGTTAGAAATGACAAATTCCAAAGCAAAAAAATTTCAGAATTGAGTACTTTACCATTTAATTCCTCAGTCTTTGAAAGTCCTTGTTACTACCCGAGCAACAAAGATAGCTCCCAAATAAAAAATTTATAAATAAATACATACATATATACACACATACATACATATTTATGTAAATTTAATATATATATATGTGTGTATATATTTATAAATACATATATATGCACATACACACCTATCTTTTTAAATTAATTTCAACTTGGTTGTTTAGAAGTCAGAATGTATTGTCTGAAAAAATAATATTGAATGATTAGAGTCTCTAATAAATCAACTCACTGATTTATTAATTCAAACAAACAATCATTAAGTGTGGGACAAAGTACTATTGATGAGAGAAAACTTTAATATATACTTATGAACAAAAGAAAATGCTTATGGCTAGAGTGTAGACTGTAAGTTTACTGAGAGCAAGGACCATATTTTGCTTCTTTTTATGTCCCCAGAATTGACCCCATGGGTGACACATAGTAGGAGCTTAAGAAATGTTTATTGAATGGATATTTTTTGTCTGATCATAACTAGTTCTCTATTGTTTTTGTTTGTTTGAGAAACAGGCCTTAAAAGATTTATGATATCTGAAGTAGGTGGATTGGTACTCTTTATAAATCTGGAGGGTTTAGCTAAAGTGGATATTATATTAAAAAACTGTAATAGGAGTCTAAATATAATACATTTTTGCAGTAATATTTAAAATATCCATTTTTAAATTGGCACAAACTCTGGTGTAGGGAGGAATAAATTGCAGCAGTGTGTCAATTACTGAGGCAAGCAATATTTTTTATATGTTTTCATTTATACCAGCAGTGGTCATGTGTGTGCTTCTACTGACATGAGGCTGACTTAGAATATTTGACTTTGAACTAATAAACCAGTTTGAAATGATTTCCTCATACTTATTTTCCTATCAAGAGGGCTGTATCATGTTACATATTGTTTCATTCGTTTCTTTTGATGCATTTTTAATTTTTTGGTTTTCAGATATGTAGTGTAATGTGGTGTAAATTATCTGCCATAAAAGAGGCAAGAAAAAGCTTTTACAATAGAGAGGAAGAGGGAGAGAGGGAATGAATGAATCTTACTCTCATTAGAATAGCTTCAAAGAGAAAATAGCATACACACTCCAGTACACACACACTAGGTAGAGAAATCTATCTTACCCTGCAGGAAGGACAGGAGGAGAAGAGATATGAAAAGAGGAGAGGGTGATGAAAAAGAGAGCATATTGGGGGAGAGGCTGGTCAAAAGCAAAATCCTTTTGAGGAGACAAAGTAACAGGAAAGAGAATAGTATAAACAGGGGGAAACAGCAATAGTAATTATGAAAAAGAATTTTGAAACAAGTTTCTCTGATGAAGGCTTCATTTCTCAAATGTATAGATAACATGCACATTTATAAAAAAAAGAACCATTCATCAGTTAATGAATGATTAAAAGATATGAACTATGCCGAAAAGCTTTGAAATCATACATATCTTTTGACCTAACAATACCACCACTAGGTATGAATCCAAAAATTAAAAAAAAGAAAAGAAAAGAATCTATATATAAAAACATTTATAGTAGCTCTTTTCTCTGGGCAAAAAATTGAAAATTGATGGGATACCCATCAATTGTGGATTGGCTGACTACATTATGGTATGTGATTATGAGGAATGTTACTGTTCTTTAAGAAATGAGGAGCAGGATGCTATCAGAAAAACATGGAAAATTCTTCATGAGTTCAAGCAAAGTGAAAAGTTTGGGTACATAGTAATAGTGTATATAATAGTAATAGCATACATAGTACAAAGTTGTGAGATGATCAAGACTACTCTGAAGGACATATGATAAAAAAGCTATCCATGCCCACAGAAAGGACTTTGTCTAAAAACAGACTGAAGCACACTTAAAAATTTTTGAGGGTTTTTTTTTGGGGGGGAAGATATGTTTTCTTTTGCAATATGACTTTTACAGAAATGTCTTGCATAACTTCATATATGCCTTCTCAATGGGGAAATTGGGGAAGAAGGGAAAAATTTGGAACTCAAAGTTTTATTTTATTTTATTTTTTTAATTTATTAATACTTTTTATTTGCAAAACATATGTATGGGTAATTCCTAAACATTAACCCTTACAAAGCTTTCTGTTACAAATTTTCCCCCCTACTCCCCACCCCTCCCCTAGATGGCAGGATATCCACTACATGATAATTATGTTAGAATACTTAAGAAATCGAATATATGTATAGTTATTGCATCAGTTTTTGTGCAGGAGAAATCGTATCTACAAGAAAGAATAATCCGATAAAGGAAATACAATGCAAGCAAACCTCAATAGAGAACATGAAAATGTTATGTTGTGGTCCACATTTCACATCCCTCTCTCTGGGTGTATATGGCTCTCTTCACCGAACAACTGGAACTGGTTTGAAGCATTTCATTGTTAAAGAGAGTCATGTCCATTAGAACTGATCCTCATACAGTATTGTTGTTGCTGTGAATAATGATCTCCTGGTTCTCCTCACTTCACTCAGCATCACTTCATGCAAGTCTCTCCAGGCCTCTCTGAAATCGTCCTGCTGGTCATTTCTTACAGAACAATAATATTCCATAACATTCATATACCATAATTTATTCAGCCACTCTCCAATTGATGGGCATTCATTCAGTTTCCAGTTTCTAGCCACTACAAACAGGGCTGCCACAAACATTCTTGTACAAGTGGGCCCTTTCCTTCCTTTATGATTTCTTTGGGATATAAGCCCAATAGAAATGCTGCTGGGTCAAAGGGTATGCACAGTTTGATAACTTTTTGAGCATAGCTTCAAATTGCTCTCCAGAATGGCTGTATCTGTTCACAGCTGCACCAACAATGCATCAGTGTCCCAGTCTTCCCACATCCCCTCCAACATTCATCTTTATCTTTTCCTGTCATTTTAGCCAATCTGACAGGTGTGTAGTGGTACCTCAGAGTTGTCTTAATTTGCATTTCTCTGATCGATAGTGATTTGGAGCACCTTTTCATATGATTATAAATAGTTTTAATTTCATCATCTGAAAATTGTCTGTAACTCAAAGTTTTAAAAGCAAATGTAAAAATAATTGTTTTACATGAAACTGGGGAAAATAAATATTAAAAACAAAAAAGATATAAAAAATCTAACTGATATTGATTGGTTAACTGATACTAAGGCCTTAATTAATGGAGGATATAATAATGGGGATATGAACTGTAATTGATGATTAATATTGGGGAGATCACATAAGGATGAGGCTTGAGTTGATGGCATTAGAGAATCACCTCAATGCTTCATTGACCCACAGAACCTTAAGGAAAAGATATAGCCTTATTGTGAGACAAATCATACCACCTATAGTTATCAGTTTCCTAATGGTTTTGAATGAGAAAAGCTAATGCCTATCTCCCATACAAAAGAGTACCACAACAGATGGTGTTTTTTGATTCCTACCAGAGATGTGAATAGGGCCAACCTACCTACTGAGAATCTTTCATAAGCACTTTCAGTTCCAGCTCAGAAGCCAAGCAAAAGCCTAACTCCTCATTAAGTTAGTAGACCTGAGACATGCTTAAGAGACAATTTGAGGGATTGCCTCAAGTCATAAAAATTGGGCATATTCATAAGGTCTAGGCTATCATTAGCCATTTCCTGCTACCCCCATTGTAATGGCTAGTTTTTTCCCCTAAAGAGCCAATTAAATTGGGAATTTGGCTAAAGCACAGACGATATGATTCATGTAAACATCTTTTGCTCACAGGATTACTTAATTATTTAGTTGAAAGAGAACTTAAAGAGATTTCTAGTTTAGGATTCTTAACATTTATGTATCATGGATCCCTTTTGCAGTGCGGTAAAAGTTATGAACTATTTCTAGAACAATGTTTTAAGTGAGTAAAGTAAAATATATGATTACAAATAAAATAAATTGTAATGAAATATAGTTACTAAAATATAACTTATTATGACCTTTATGAAATCTATTTACAGAGAAATATTATAATAGATTTCTTAAAGGTCATAAGTTGTATTTTAGTAACTTATATTATTGAAAACCGGGAAACCAGGTTAAAAACTTTTTTCCTACCTAACTTTTTAGAATTTAAAGATGATAAAAATATGGGCTAAAGAGATGAAAATATCCATGATCATAAAGATGGGGTAATTGCAAAGCTGAGACTGGGATTCTAGTATCCTAACTCCTCTTCCTCCTCAGTTTTGTCAATAATGCTAAATTCCTTATCCTCTGGAATCTATGGGCTCCCAGAACCATCATCATGTTGATGCCAGTTTGGTAAAAAAAAATGGCAGTAGCACAGGGCGCCTCAGAATTTTTTCTTCTAAGACTTAAAAAGGCATACCTTGTAATTTAAATTCAATTCAGCAAACATATAAATCATTTTTGGTAAATTCATCATATTATGAATACATTGAGAAAGTCCATTAAAAATTACTTTAAAAAACTGAACAAGATATCAGGACACCTGTATTCTAGACCTGAGTCTGTTAATAAGTAGTCATGTTAACTTGATTACTTTATTCCATACCTCTGGGCCTCATTTTCCTTATCTTTGAAGGGAAGGGAGTTCAGTTTGACAGCAAAGTGGAGGATGAGCTGGAGTAAGGAAAAACCGGGTAGGGAGACCAAACAACAGGCTAATGCAATAGTCCAGGCGTGAGATAATGAGGACCTATATCAGGATAGTGGCAATATCAGAGAACAGAAGGGGGCATTGATAAAAAGAAATTCTGTGAATGTAAAATTGACAAGATTTAACCACAGACTGAATATTGGGATTGAGTGAAAAGTTGAGAATGACACCCAGATTCTCAGTCTGGGTAATAGGGAGGATGGTGGAGCCTTTGACAATAACAGGAAAATCAGAAAGAAGGGAAAGCTTAGGGCAAAAGATAAAGAGTTCAATTTTAGACAGGTTGCATTTAAGATAACTACGGGATATCCAGTTCTGTATGTCTACTAGGCAATTGGAGATGTGAGACTAGAGGCCAGGGAACAAGTTAGGGCTGGATAAACAGATCTGAGAATCATCTGTATAGAAATAAGTGCAAACTGATGAGATCACAAAGTGAAAATTTATAAAGGCAGAAGAGGAGAGGGTCCAGGACAGAGCCTTGGGGAATATCTACAATTTGCTGGCATTACTTGGATGAAGATCCAGCAAAGAAAAATGAGAAATAGTCAGGTAAGCAGAAACCAGGAAAGAGTAGTACCACAAAAACAGAGAGAAGAGAGTATAAAGGAGAAAGGACTGAGTATAAAAAGGCCCTAAATAAGTCAAGTATGAAGGGGTGTTGGAATGTATGAAGTATTCAGGGAAGACTGCCCTTCTTGTGTAAAGGCTTGCTAAGCACTTTTTAGGGCTGTTCATTCACCTTTGGTGTCCCCTTTCACTCAACTCTCACCTGTGGCTCCAAGAAACTATAGCATGTACAGTTCCCCTGTTCTAGTAAGTTGTCTCTGCAAATGAGCTAAACCTGTCAGTGAGTTAAGGAGATGTTTAAGCATGTGAAGACTCTTCAGACAGAATGGGTGATGAGAACAATTTGTTTTAATGGTTATGAAGACAGCTAAATAAGGTTGTGTGGAACATTTAGAGCTTGATCAGATATTAAGAATGCTTAGGTCATCTGCCGCATGCTGGCCATCATCAGTTGTCTTGACTTTTGTTCTGTCACTGGAATTCAATGACTCAGAAAGTGAGAGCCTGACAAATTTGTGCAACTCTACCTCACTGAAATTTAATTCAATTGCAAGTCAAGACATCCCCTGTAATGATACTGATCTTCGAAAATGAAGGATTACAAAAATAATGAAGGGGTAGTAGAACTAGATTTCTAAGTTTTTCTACAGTATAATTACTTTTTAAGATAAAATTTAGATGCATTTTAATGAGACAAATTATTTGTATTCGTATATTATTCTTTTTAAATGACTATAAGTGTTACTGTGAAATGGCATAAAAATAATTAAGGTCCAATGTGGAAAAGAAGTTTCAACTAGAGGTGTCCCAAAAGTCTTAGTGCAGTTTAAAACTGCACTACTATATTTTTTATAAAAGCTTTTTATCTTTCAAGATATATGCAAAGATAATTTTAATATTCATCTCTGCAAAGCCTTGTGTTCAAACTTTTTTCCCCCTCCTTTCCCTCTGCTCCAGATAACAAACAGTACAATAGATTAAACATGTTCATTTCTTCTAAACATACTTCCGTATTTATCATGCTGTTCAAGAAAAATCAGATCAAAAGGGGAAAAAACACAAGAAAGAAAAATAAACAAGATGAAAATACTATTCTTTGTCCACAGTTAGTCTCCATAGTTCTCTCTCTGGATGTGGATGGCACTTTCCATAAGTCTATGAAATTGCCTTGAATCATCTCATTGTTGAAAACAGCCAACATATGGGTCCTTTTCCCTTTTTTATAATCTCTTTGGGATAGAGATTCAGTAGAGGCATCGCCACATCAAAGGGTATGCACAGTTTTATACCACTTTGGGCATAGCTCCAAAATGCTCTCCAGAATGGTTGGATCAGTTCACAACTCCACCAACAATGCATGAGTGTCCCAGTTTTCCCATCCTCTCCAACATTTATCATAATCTTTTCCTGTCATCTTAGCCTATCTGAAAGGTGTGAAGGGTACCTCAGAGTTGTCTTAATTTGCATTTTTCTAATCAATAGTGAGTTAGAGCTTTTTTTCATGTGATGAGATGGCTTTCATTTCTTCATATGAAAATTGTCTGTTCATGTCCTTTGACCATTTATCAATTGGAGAATGACTTCTATACTCTTAAACTTGACTCAATTCTCTATATATTTTAAAAATGGGGCCTTTATTGGAAACATTGCATATAAAAATTTTTCCCTAGTTTTCTGCTTCCCTTCTAATCTTGGCTACATTGATTTTGTTTATACAAAACCTTTTTAGTTTAATATAATCAAAATTATACATTTTTGATTTCATAATATTTGCTATTTCTTCTTTGGCCATAAATCCTTCCATTCTCCACAGATCTGAAAGGCAGTCCTTTGTTTTCCTAATCTGCTTATAGTATCACCCTTTATGTCTAAATCATAAACATGTTTAAGCTTTATTGTGTTAAGTGATGGTAAATGTCTAGTTTCTGCCATACTATTTTCCATAAAACTACACTATTATTAAAAAGAATTCTAGAACTATAAATATTACAGGCTTAGAAAAATGAACTTTTAAAGTTTTATTATTTAAAAATTTTAAATGTTGGTATTTTCTTATTCTTTTCTTTTTTAAACTACTTTTTAATATACATTGCTTTATAAATAATGTTAGGAGAGAAAAAACCAGAACAAAAGGGAAAAACATGGGAGAAAAAAATTAATTTTTTTCTTATTTCAATATAATTCCTATCTTATACTATACATACACTAGTTGATTTTTCAACTTTGTAGATACTTTTTTTTAGCTCCTTCTCAATGATTGAAAAGATTGCATTTGTAATCCTAGTCTTAAAATCATCCAGAGAATGAGCTTTTGATGCATACATTATAGCTTTGGCACGACCCCACAAGAAAAAGCCTAATAGAGATCAATCAGGTGGTCAAAATTTCCAAGCAAAAATACCCTCTTTATTGATCTATGTGTATGACTGTCTTTTAGAAACTACTGCACACACAATGCATAATGACAGCATGACAGGATATCTTATCTTTTTAAAAAGGAAATGAAAAAAAGTATTCAAAAATCATAAAAATAACTATATACCAAAATAAGCTTTCAAATAACATTTTGGTAAGCTTGTGCTATTTATATTTCTGATATTAGTCAAATAAAACTATACTAAGACTTTTAGGATACCCTATATTATAGAATTTTCAATAATAAATCTTGAGTCCTATTCAAGCACATTCCATTTGACATTGTCATGTATTGCAGAAAGTGTGTTAAAACTCTATCCAGTGATATGCCTATGCCCTGCAGCAAAAGATTGAACATATTCTGAGACTCTTTTTGAATTATTTCAGTTACGATTTACAATCTTTAAAAATAACTATTAGACATATTGAATGTTCTATTTAATAAGACTTGCCATAACATTCATTTTTTCCCAAGAGGAATTTACTGTTGTCACACTTCAATTTTAGATAGTATTACAATGCCAAAACAAAAGCAATATTGAATTATCTTTGGAAATGACATTCCATTGTCAGAATCTAGGAAAATAATGTAAAATCAAGTTAACAGAAATTGGACCAGCACATCCACATGAAATTATCTTTGTAAGATTATGGGTATGACTTAATGATAGCAAAATGACAGTAGAGTAAGTCTATGAAGAAAAGAGAGATTTAAATTAATTATTATTTTAATGTAAGATTGATAGGATGGTTGTGACAAGAAAGTTATCCCATTTCTAACTTTATAACTGTCTTTATAACTTTATATATCACCATTTTTATCTAAAATTTATGCAACATGATAGGCAATGAAAACCATACAGATCCAGGCAAATACTCTCTTCTAATACTTGGTTTTGACTATCTTCGAACATGTTGTTGGTTGCCTGGCTTACCACCCTTTAGGCATATATACTCCAAGAAGTGACTATCAGTCTTAGCAATTAGCACTAGGCCATTACTTGTTAGGTCAGCTGTATTAACAAACATGCTACTTGCAACTGCTTCAAGTTGCCTTGATTTAGAAATTTTGACTGCTATTGCCTTCTCAGGTCTCTACTGGAAGCAGTCATCCCTTCTTATCTTCTATCTTATTTCCTGACTCCCAATTGCTCACTCCTACTTCCAAGCTTCAAACAATAATGATTAAATGATCAAAACTGGTTAACTCAGCAAGTTTTATATAGTAGCTAAGGATTTACTCTATTAGCCCTGCTTGTCTAAATGACTCTCCTCTTTTCTTTTTTACCTTTCCTTTTTCTTTTAAAAGGAATATCAGTGCAAATTGGACCACAAACTCTCTGGATGTTTCCCTCTTCAACCAGTCCATATAATCAGAAAGTACCAATTCCTTTTAAAAGTAAAGGAAATTACTAGAACACTGATATATTGTTGGTGGAACTGTGAATGGAGCCAACCATTCTGGAGAGCAATTTGGAACTATACCCAAAAAGTTATCAAACTGTGCATACCCTTTGACCCAGCAGTGTTTCTATTGGGCTTATATCCCAAAGAGATCTTAAAGGAAGGAAAAGGACCCACATGTACAAGAATGTTTGTGGCAGCCCTTTTTGTAGTGGCTAGAAACTGGAAACTGAAGGGATGTCCATCAATTGGAGAATGGCTGAATACATTATGGTATATGAATGTAATGGAATATTATTGTTCTATAAGAAATGACCAGCAGGATGATTTCAGAGAGATCTGGAGAGACTTGCATGGACTGATACTGAGTGAAATGAGCAGAACCAGGAGGTCATTATACACGGCAACAACAAGACTATATGATGATCAATTCTGATGGACATGGCTCTCTTCAATAATGAAATGTTTCAAACCAGTTCCATTTGTTCAGTGAAGAAAGCCATATCCACCCAGAAAGAGGTATATGAAATGTGGACCACAACATAACATTTTCATGCTCTCTATTTATGTTTGCTTGCATTGTGTTTCCTTTCTAAGATTTTTTTTCCTTGTAGTTACAATTTTTCTTGCACAAGGTAAGTGTGGAAATATGTGGAAAAACATATAATCGGTTTGTTAAGCATTTTAACATAATTAACATGTAGTAGATTTCCTGCCATCTAGGGAAGGGGTGGGGACTGGGGGGAAAAATTTGTAAGGAAAAGCTGTGTAAGGGTCAGTGTTGAAGAATTACCCATACATATGCTTTAATAAAGAAAAAAAAGTTGGAACAAAAAAAGTAAAGCAAATGAGGCTGCTATTATGTTTTTCAGAAAAATAAAAAAAGGAACTAGTGAACTATGAATATGGTTGCCATAAGTTAGGGTTTTTTCTGGGGGAGTCCTAATGTCAAATATTCATAGGATCATGGGATTTAAAACTAGAAGAGACACGAAAGATAATCTAATTTTTCCAACCCTCTCATTTTATAGATTTCTCGTAAAGCATAAAAATGTCCCCAAAATGACAATATTTTGGTCAATAATAACTGAATGAATTAGCTCGGTCAGTAGGAATTAAAATGAAAACATATAGATGTCCAAGAAATCTTAGTGCAGTCTTAAACAGCTGAAAACTGGATATAGTTAAAACTGGAAATAGTTTTAAGCTATTCAAAACTGAACCAAGAGTTTGGGGATACCCTGCATATTAATAGCAAAGTATCCATGATCTTTTAGCATATGAAACGCCTCATATGGGAACTCTGTTTACCAGTACTAGATCAACCTATGAGTTGTCTGAGGCTTATAGCAGTTGCATTCCTGAGGATACCAAGTGCTACATGTCACAGGATTTAAAAATTGTGGTAGAAGGATTCCAGGATTTTTGATGCCCAGCTTTGTCACCAACTCTCTATGTTATCTTGGGGCAATTTTCTTTCTGTCTTTTAATCTATAAAATTGGAATATATACATATATATGTGTGTGTGTGTATGTGTTTATATATATATATGTATATGTATATACATATATATATATATTTACATACACACATATACTACTTATACTACCTCATAGGGTGGCTGTAAGAAAATAAGTATGCTGCCATTATGCACCTGTTCGGCACTGAGTTAACTCAACCAAACATATGTTTATCAAGTGACAAATGTATATTGGAAACTATTCTGGAAACCATAAATATCAAGAGTATTCGAGAAGAGACAGAACTCTTTGGGGGTGGGGACAATCAGGAGAAGCGATGCAGAGAGCAGGGAGCATCCAAGCCTTGGAGAAAAAGAAGGGTTTAAGGAGAGACAACAATAAGGAAATGCCTTTCCAATGGAGTAAAAAAAAAAGTTGGAGGGAGCAAGTGGTAAGCAAGTCAAAGTCTAGTTTTGCTATAATGTAGAAGGTGTGAAAATGATTCAGGAGAAACCAGGCTTAAAGAAAAATTGCAGTCAGAAGGCCTTGAATGCCAGGTAACCTAAGCAAGGACAACAGGTAGTCTCTAAATATATTTGAGCAGGAAAGTTGTAAGAGAAATGATTCTTAATAACTAATGATTTAAAAGGACCCACATGTATAAAAATATTTGTAGCAGCAATTTTTGTAGTGGCAAGGAATGGGAAACTGAGTGGATCCTCCTCAGTTGAGAAATGGCTGAATAAGTTATGGTATATGAATGAAATGGAATATTATTTCTACAAGAAACAATCAGCAGGATGATTTCAGAAAGGCCTGGAGAGACTTACATGAACTGATGCTAAGTGAAGTGAGTAGAACCAAGAAGATTATATGATAATCAACTGTGATAGACTTGGCTCTTTTTAATAGTGAGATGATCCAGGGCAATTCTAATAGATTTGTCATGGAGAGAGCCATCTGCATCTAGAGAGGACTATGGGGACTGAATGTTGATCAAAATGTAGCATTTTCACCTTTGTTTTTGTTTTTGTTGTTTGCTTGTTTTTTCTTTCTCATTTTTTCCTTTTTGATCTGATTTTTCTTATGCAGCATAATAAATGTGGAAATATGTTTAGAAGAATAGTACATGTTTAATTTATATTGGATTACTTGATGTCTAGGGGAGGGGAAGGGGAGGAGAGAGAGAGAAAAATTTGGAACACAAGGTTTTGCAAGGATGAATGTTAAAAACTTCTTTGCATATATTTTGAAAATAAAAAAGCTATTATTGTGAAAAATAAAATATTAGGAAAGATTACCAAAAAAAAATAACCAATGATTTAGGGAGATTCATATTTCCCTTTTTTTTCTATTACCCTCATTACAAGATCTTGGTCTCTGAAGGTTAAGTTAACCTTCTCCTCTTATCTGGAGCCCTGATTCTGACAGGGATAAATTCTTTGAATGGATTTCTCAAGGCTGGGGCTAACTTAAAAAATAAATGAGTAACCAAAGTTCAAATCTAGCCCTTCATTAACCTATTCATTCTCTCATTGTTATCCAAGCAGTTGACTGCTACTCTAGGAAAAAATTCTCTTCTAAAAGGGCAGTTAAAAGATGAACCACCATGATTGTCTCTAATCTAAGAGAAAAACTGCCAAATGACCATCCTTTTATTAAAATGCTGGAATTAAATTAAATTGAATTACCTCAAAACTATGTCTCTCAAAACTTTTTAAACACTATAATGACATGATCAGATCCATCCATTAGGAAGGTTATTTTAATAATAATATGAAGGATTGATTGGAGAGGAGAGAAACTGGAAGCAGGAAGCCCAATTAGGAGGCCATTATTATCCAGGTAAGAGATGATGAGGACCTGAACTAAGATAGTTGCCTAGAGTGGAGAGGTGATGGATAGCATGTAATGGATGTAGGAGGTGCTATGGACTTTGAGCTTACTCTCTTCCCTTGTCAGGAAACAACCCAACTGACTATTATCAGGCATAACTAAGTCCTCGACTATCTTGTTTATATAGTGATTGCAAGACTGAAACTCTTTATCAGTCTCCATTGTCTATTCTTCCAACCTCTGAACATTTTTAAACAACCTTTAAGATATTGATTAGAATATCTTTAGATTGGCCTGGCACCTGGTCTGCCAGGTGCATTCCATCTGGCTCTTCCTTGATCCCTACCTCTGATCTACCAAATTCTTCTCTGGTACTTCCTATACTCCCCTGAGAAACCTCCAAGATTGTATTTCCCTTATAAAAGATGTGCTCATGACGAAGATCTTTGCTAAGTTCTTTTCAGAGCTACACTCACTATGAGGCACTCTTTCTCCCTCATGTTGTCTTCCCTTTAATGGCATCTTTCTCCTTATAGCTTACTCTGGTTAGGCTGCTAAACTCCTCTATGGATTTAGGTTGCCAGTCAATGACATGATCAGGCATATTCCTTTAATGGAATCTTCCAAACTCTTTTCTTTGGTAATCCTGCTGTTCTCCCACATCTATTTCATATTTACCACTCCTAGTTTACCTCTTCATTCATGTGTCTTTTGGCAAAGAGAATGGCCATTGTGAATTTGTCATATGTTTATTTCAAACTGGGAATTGCTACCCGGATTTCATCAGAAGGGAGGAGAGAAAAAGGAAAGAACAAAGAATGGCTATAAAGTTTTAAATCAGATTTGGACTGTCTTCACTTTTATGATCATAGACGTAATACTAGAAGGAAACTTTGAGGCCTTTGAGGGAAGGGACGAAGGAAGGGAAGGAGGGAGAAATGAGCAAGTAACAATAATACTTTATATATAATATACCTTATATTATATATACTTTAATAATACTTTAATATATAAATGGTATTATGACTATCCTAGAGTTAAAAATGTGTTCTGACTCTATTTCTCTTAAATGTTCCCGAGCAAGTAATTTTTGCCATCCTGTACTAGATATTGTATTATTTACAAACTGATTCCTTTCAATTAATTTTGATTTAAAGCAATCTTGAAAGTTGTTTTAAAAATTCACATTTTTTAAAATACCATTTTAGTTAAAATACTCAACTTCTACCACTACACAAGGTCCAGGTTTCCATTTCAAAGACAATGGAAAGACAAAAATTGCAGTATTTCTTTCAGGTTTGTTGTCTGATTTTATTTGATTCAATCACATCTCTTATATTAGGTATATGTCTTTTACATTTATTTCTTGTGCATTTTTCAAATCTTTGACTATGAGATGAGACCCTAACCTTCCCTTACCAATATTTACCTTTGATGCCCGGAAACAAAAGGCTGTGGACGTGGTGTCTGATTTCCCCCTATCTTGTAAGATAAGGCCTTGATCTTCTGTCAGAGCCAGGTAATGGCCAGTGGTAATATGCCGTAGTCGGAAAGCCTGGCTCCATCTGATGTTACTGCCACTCCAGCTAGATGAATCAGCAGGAAACATTTATGGTTATATATTACCAAAAAGCAAAAAGTATATAATTAGTACTTTTAAAAAACTTTAATACTTTAAAAAAAACATTTATTTTTCTCATAATCATTCTGAAGGTCAATTAAGTCTATGTGCAATTAATGAATATCTATTTTCCCCCTTTAGACCACAATTTATGAGCAAAAACAAGAAAACAGAGTTTCTATTAGTCAAGGCCATTCTGATATTTAAAAGCTTTCAGACTCCACTTTAAAGAAATCTTTTTGTATTTAGTGATTCAGCTCCTCATTTCATTCAAATGACACTGACCAGAAAAGGAAGGGAAAATGAAGATAAAAATAATGGGTTCTTTTAAAGGCAAATTTATTTCTGTCTATAAAAGCATTAAGAGAAGATCTACCTGAACTCTAGAAATGCTCTGGAGAACATTTCAATGATATTTCTAGCTTCAAAATGAACAATAAAAAGTGTTATTTGGTTTGGTTATTATTAAAAGAAAATGAACACTATAGAGAAATAAATTAGGCCATTGATCAACCTATGAAGGCCTCACATGTAATGCCATCTTTCAGAGAAAAAAATAACTATAGATGTAGTATTTAAAACATAATCTTATTTGAAATTCTCTAGAATGCTTGAAAGAAATGTCCCTCCAGGAGCATTATAAATTGTATTGTAAGGCAAGTGCAAATACAATTCTTTCCAAGAAAAGTGTGATGGAGGTCAGGCTTGGAGGACAACTTAGCTCATATACTTTTAGATGTTTTTTTAACGGAGAAAGTCATTCAATTAAAATTTTTAAGGAAAAAGTTTGGGATCTGGTTAGGAAATTGCAAGCTTTTAATGATTTAATTTATAATAAATCTAAATCTTGTATCCATCAAAGTATTTCTACTTGAAGGACCTAATATAAAAGAAAGGTAACTAGCAAGATACTTCACTTGAAGCCTAAGCTATAGATGTAAAAGCACTAGGTATACACAACTGCCCATAATTCAAAAAGTATTCAGGGTAGGTCTTTATTCATACAGGTTTGAGATAATAATTATTTTTATGTATTTCTTCCTCTAGAATTCATTGTAATAATCATAGTGAGGTTTAAGGGTAAATGGACAAAAACACTCAGACTTATAATTTGTATATGGTTCATAGAATACAGTAAGTAGTTAATAAAATGTTTCTTGGCTTCTTGGTTGGTAGTCAAGACAATAGAGGCAGATGCTTTTAGGAAATTTGAGTCATTCCATTCCCCATGAAACAAATATCAACATCAAAGCAAAAAAGAAGAAAAAAATGGTTTAAAACTGAAAAAGATAATCACATTTATCAAAAAAGAAAATGAACAAAGCAAAACAATTTAAATATCCAAAGTATCAGAAATAGTGTAGATGGATACAAATATACAAGTTCTTCCCAAGACATATTTTAACATGGGTAAATGATAGAATTAACACTGGTTGTATAACTATATGAGGAAATAAAGTAGAAATAGAAAGTTTTTAAAATTTTAGAAAGAAAAGTAGCAGACATTTTAAAATTACTAATATAGGGAATTGGCAGCTAGATGGTACAGTGAATAGAGTACAGGGCCCAAAGGAATGTAGCGTTTGAAGCCAGGAAGTCTCATTTTCCCAGATTTAAATCCAGCCTCAAATACATACTAAGTTTGTGTGACCCCGGACAAATCATTTTACTCTGTTTGTCTCAGTTCTTCCTCTGAAGAATGAGATACTGAAGGAAATAGCATCTTTGCCAAGAAAATCCCAAATGGGATCACAAAGAGTCTGACATGATTGAAAAACAAATGAACTACAATAGAATATAATAGCAGATCTGAAAGATCATTAGAAGCAACCCAAAATGATCTTATTATAGATAAAAGTTAGCATACAAATAAAATAATATTTAAAGAATAATTTTTAAAGGAAATAATTCCTACCAAGTTCTAACAATATGAGAATAAAAGTAAGATATGACAAAATCCTAAAATCTTAGACTTAATTTCCCATGGAGTTGCATAAGTGACTTAAAGAAAACAGGAATCTTACTATTTTCTAAGAATCAGAAGAAAAAAATTGAAAAAGAAATTTGGAAGATCAAAGCACTCTTTAGAAATGCTCTGAGATAATCCTGGGATTTAACCCAATAGGATGGCTTCCAGAAGTGCTGACAGCTTGGAGTACCAAAGCTATCCTAACAGTTAGAGAAAAGGAAAATACAGTTATTCTATAATTAACAGAGAGGTTAGAATATAACAATGAAGATAATAAATAAGATAAGGGTCATACAAATAAGAGAAGGGAAGGAACTCAAACTGGAGAATGCATAATATCCAGACACATCTACTACCTTATCCGAAGGGGTTCCACTCTCCACAGTGACCTAGCTCGACTTCCAGCTCCACCAGTTTCATAGAATATCCTCCTGTAAATAAGAGTTAAAGGAGAAATATAATACTTTTGACTACTGACAAATAGAAAGAAATCCTCTCCAAACATAGGAGAGAGACTACTATCTAAAGAACATAATTCCCTGTAAAGAATCTACTTTGTTTATGCAAATTGTTTCTAAACTTCAAATTTAATAACAACACAATCATTGCATAAAGCTCTAAAGTTTATGTAAATTTAAATATACTAGCTCATTTTAGTTCTTAACAATATACAAAAATAGGTATTATTATTAATCCTATTTTTATAGCTGAACCTGAAACAAATAGAATTATTTGCTCATGGCTACATAACAAGTAAGCATCAAAAGTAAAATTCAAATCCAGGTCTTCTTCCTGCCTTTAAACTTAGCACTCTATCATCTATATTAAACAGTTTCTCATGAAAGAAAAGTCAATATACAATTTTTACAAGTCATAATTTTCCAATCTCCTTTTCCTAAGAAAGAAAAACAAAAAACAGAAGTTCCAAAAAGGAAGGCAACAAAATATGTCTTTTTATGTGAAGCAATAGATGACATAGAGAAAAGATGAAGATATGAGAGAATTGCATAGAAAGTAGAGCATATTGTGGATTATCAATAATCATTATGTGATAATAATCACAAAATTAATACTATTTCCATTGTGACATGAGTATCCAGAATAGAGAAAAAACCTTGGGTTTTGTTTTGTTTTAAACTTGTATGAGTACCAGAAAAAGCACAGCTATGAACTAATGGGACATAATGGATTAAAGCTTTAATTTATGCAGCAAAATTTCTTTAAAGCATAAAGAAATGTCTTGTCTTTTTTTTATTAAAACTTTTTATTTGCAAAACATATGTATGGGTAATTCTTCAACAATGACTCTTACAAAACTTTCTGTTACAAATTTTTCCCCCCTAGTCCCCACTGGTCCCTTAGATGGCAGGATATCCACTACATGTTAAGTATGTTAAAATACTTGACAAATCGAATATATGTATACATATTTCCACACTTATCTTGCTGTGTAAGAAAAATCGTATCTACAAGAAAAAAAATCAGAAAGGAAACACAATGCAAGCAAACATCAATAGAGAGCATGAAAATGTTATGTTGTGGTCCACATTTCACATCCCTCTCTCTGGGTGTATATGGCTTTCTTCACTGAACAATTGGAACTGGTTTGAAACATTTCATTGTTGAAGAGAGCCATGCCCATCAGAATTGATCATCATATAGTCTTGTTGCTGCCGTGTATAATGATCTCCTGATTCTGCTCATTTCACTCAGCATCAGTTCGTGTAAGTCTCTCCAGGCCTCTCTGAAATCATCCTGCTGGTCGTTTCTTATAGAACAATACTATTCCATAATATTTATGTACCGTAATTTGTCCAGCCATTCTCCAATTGATGGGCATCCATTCAGTTTCCAGTTTCTAGCCACTACAAAAAGGGCTGCCACAAACTTTCTTGCACATGTGGGGCACTTTCCTTCCTTTATGATTTCTTTGGGATATAAGCCCAATAGAAACACTGCTGGATCAAAGGGTATGCACAGTTTGATAACTTTTTGGGTATAGTTCCAAATTGCTCTCCAGAATGGCTGGATCCATTCACAGTTCTACCAACAATATATCAGTGTCCCAGTTTTCCCACATCCCTGCCAACATTCGTCTTTATCATTTCCTGTCATTTTAGCCAATCTGACAGGTGTGTTAGTGGTACCTTAGAGTTGTCTTAATTTGAAAGAAATATCTTGTCTTAAAAAAAAAAAACATGAATGAGGCATCATGGATATCCAACATGCTGCAGTGAAGAGAACATGGAATTTGCAGAGTAAAACACTGGTTTGAGTCCCAGCTTTATTTCTTATGATGACTAATGGCTTGAACCTCAGTTTTCTCATCTACAAAATGAGGGATTTGTACTAAATGACTTCTAAGGCCCCTCCCAATTCTAAGTTCTCTCATCTCAGCCTAGTGGAAAATGAGGAAAGGCTTAAAATTTATAATAATGGTCAATATTTAACACTTGAAAAATTATACAATATCCCAAATAAGTGCTAGAAGGGACCTTAAATAATCTAATAACTTGGTACCTCGAACACAGTATGCAGTTAATATCAATAAAGTTTTAAAATTCACTTTAAATTGTTTCCTCCCCCCCCCAACTCCCATTACATCATTCAATTAGAAAAGGTTGTTTAAGAGATCTAGTGTTCAGTGGAATAGGTTAGTGCACAAGATATGATAGTTGATGATAGTAGTAATCTATTGTTTGATAAACCCTGAGCCTCCAGCTTCTGGGATAAGAACTAACTATTTAACAAAAATTGTTGGGAAAATTGGAAAGTAGTAAGACAGAAACTATGCACAGACCAACATCTTATACCCTCTACCAAGATAAAGTCAAAATGAGATCATAATTTAAACATAAAAAGTGATACTATAAGCAAATTAGGAGATCAAGTCACCTGTTAGATCTTTGGAGACAGGAGATATTTATGACCAAAAATGAAACAAATAATATTATAAAATGCAAAATGGATAATTTTGATTACATTAAGTTAGTTTTTGCACAAGTAAAACCAATGCAACCAAGATTAGAAGGGAAGTAGAAAGCAAGGAAACAATTTTTACGACTGGTGTTTCTGAGAAAAGGCCTCATTTCTAAACTACATAGAGAATGGACTCAAATTAATAAGAATACAAGTCATTCCCCAACTGATAAATGGTCAAAGGATATTAACTGACAATTTTCAGATGAAGAAATTAAAGCTATTTCTAATAATTTAAAAAATGCTCTAAATCATTACTGATTAGAGAAATGCAAATTAAGACAACTCTGAGATACCACTTCACAGCTCTCAGATTGACAGGAAAAGATAGTGAGAAATGTAAGAGATGTGGGAAAACTGGAACACTAATGCATTGTTAGTGGAGTTGTGAACTGTTCTAGCCATTCTGAAGAGCAATTTGGAATATGCTCAAAGGGCTATCACATTGTGTATACCTTTTAATCCAGCAGTGTCACTACTAGATCTGTATCCCAAAAAGATCAAAAAAGAGGGGAAAAGACCCACATGTGCAAAAATGTTTGTAGCAATGTTTTTATGGTGGCAAGCAACTGGCAATAGATCCCCATCAATTGGGGAATGGCTGAATAAGTTATAGTATATTAATGTAAAGGAATATTATTGTCTTATATAAAGCAGGCCGAATTAAGAAAAGCCTGGAAAGACTCACATGAACTAATCCTGAGTGAAGGGGAGCAGAACCAAGAGAACATTGTATATAGTAACAGCAAGCTTATGTGATCATCGACCATGACAGATTTAGCTCTTCTCAGCAATACTGTAATCTAAGACAATTCCAATATCCTTGGGATAAAAATGCCATCTGCATCCAGAGAAAGAATTATGGAAACTGAATGCAGTTTGAAGCATACTATTTTCACCATTTTTTTGTTTGTTTGCTTTTTTTTCTTGAGACTTTTCCCTTTTGTTCTGATTTTTCTTTCACATGACTGGCATAGAAATATGTTCAAAATGTACATATTTAACCAATATCAGAATACTTGCTGTCATGGGGAGGTAGTAAGAAAGAGAGAAAAAAAAATGGAAATAAAATTTTACAAAAATGTACATTAAAGCTATCTTTACATGTAGTTGGATAAATAAAATACTATTGACATTTTTTTTTGAATAGAGAGATCTGGTATTCTAGATTTTTCTGCTTCAAACCAAGAACAGTAATGATGTTAAAAGCTTGCAAGATTCAGAGATATTCTTTATCTTTCCCCCAAGGGTACTTTGTTTTTATTCCTAATAAAAGCTAATTTGGGACCATTAAGAAATGAAATTATTTAATGTGAGGTCATTAGCATATCACTCTAGCTGCTGGGATCCTATAAAATTTGTCTTGTATTCATCTATTTATAGTTTTCTAAAATTTCTACCCATGATGTCAGCTTCCTTTAAGCCAACTCAGAGGAGCTCTGAAACAGAAAAGCCTGAACCATATTAAGTAACTAGATCTATACCTCAATAATCCCTTGTTGAAAAAACAAAACAAAGCAAGGCAAAAAAAACAACCAAACAAAAAAACAAAAAAACAATAAAAGCAAAATAACTTTGCCTGAGAAAGAAGTCCCTTTATATAATCTTTATTGTATCCTAGAATTCAGTCTAGAGAGAATGGAGCATTTCTGCATCCACCTATGAAAAGGGGAAAAAAAGAGTTTTTTTTCATTATGTGTAGCTCACCTTCCTCTAAAACATCCTTTTGTGCAGTGTTCCATATAACTCTTATATTATATTTAAACTATAAGTCTTTTATCCAAAAGGACTTGGGAAAAAGCACCTCATCCATAGTTCCTAATGTAGTATTCAGATCTAACTCCTCTTGATCATTTGGAAATATGCCCCAACACTAAGTGCACCGCACTCCAAAGTATGATAACATCTGCTTGCCCATTCCTTATGATGATGAAGCCACTCACAAGGAATGTCCATTTAATACCAAACAAAGCCACACATGATAACTTCTACTCTAACAAGCTGCTTGCTACTCTGGTGAAGGAAGCCATTATCATGGCTACCATTTCAAGATCAGTAATGGAAGAAAAAAGAGAAAAAATCTAGAAGTACTTCAGGTTATGCAACTTTAGAGAAAGAAAAGACTGCAAAGGTATTCAGAATCTTCACTTTCTTTACAACTTGCAAATCTGTGAGTGACAAAAATAAAATAAAATTAAAATAATGATGATTTAGCCAAATCCTACTCTGAAACTTTAAAACCCGCAAATTGGCAAAGATAAGAAAAAGATGAGAATAATTAATGTTGTAGTTGTACAAAGAAAAGAACATTAGTAATATGTCCATGGCATTGTAAATTAGTCAAACCATTTTGAAAAAAATATGAAATTATGCTAAAAAGTGATTGAAATCTTTGTACCCTTTGGATTCTTTTAAATATAAGTTCAGTGGTAAAATAAATTTAAGAAAAGCAAAAAAATTAAATATAGTTTAAAAATAGTTTAAAAAGGTCAATAACTCAGCTTACATAATGAAACAGGGACAAAAGATGAATTAAAAACCATCCATCAAGCATCTCTTAGTTAATCAAATCATTAGCAATTTTGTATGGAATATTTTATTTGAGTGGCACAGTCAGAAGTCAGTCTAGGAGAGAGAGGAGGAAAAGTAGACAGGTAGTTTAAGAGGGAGAACACTAGAAGTTCACTAAATAGAAAAAAAAAACCCTTCATTCACAGGGAAGTTGTTTGAACTGTACTTTGAAGGAAAAAAGATTCTGTGAAGTATAAAGGAGAGGAAGGAGTGCATCCTAGGCATGTAGAACAACAACCAGTACAAAGGCATAAAGGCAGGAGATATTGCATCATGTCTGAGCAGGCACCATGTTACAAGCCATTACATTCACAAAACAGGTATTTTACATAAAAACAGAAATCAACTAGCAATTATAAGAAAAGAAAGTATCATGGGGAAGGAAAAGAGTAAGCTATTTTTTAGGTAATAATTTTAACAGACATTAACTTTCCAAATAATTTAACATACTGAAAGTCAAACCTGGATACTCTTTCTTCTTTAGACTTTCATGACACAATTAAGCATCTATTATATAAAGCTCCCTTTGCTAAATATTGGAGATTTAAAAACAAAAAAAAATTTCCTTCAGGAAGCTTCCATTATTAAATATGTGATAGATATATGATATATACAGATAAGTATAATGTGAGGAAAGGGGATCAGCAATTATAGAGATAAGGAAAGGTTTTATATAGGAAGTAACATCTGGATTGAGTCTTTAAGGAAGGCAAAGATTCTAAGAGGTAAAGATGAGGTATATCCATGTCACTTATCAAGTCAGATAGAAGGGAAATAATTTTAAAATCAATTCAAAACTTTTAAAGTATTTCCTTAGAGGACATGAAAAGAATTTTACAACCTAAATGAATTAGTGTCATCACTGTTGGAATTACATTAGAATTTTTAGGAGTTTTGTACAAGAGTTTCCTTAGTGTTGGTCATAATTCAATCAATTTAATTCAATCAGAATTTACAAAGTGCCTATCAAGAGTTCAATTGTTCTTCTAGTGAGACAAAATTTTCAATTTGGGCTTTATCCTTGATTTTTCACTATTTATGGATCAAAATCAATTGCCAAATCTTGTCTTTTCTACCCCTAAAACATTTATTGAATCAGTAATCCCGTTCTTTCTATTCACATAGACACAACACTAATTTAGGCCTTCATCATTACTTATCCAGAGTATTATTATAAGAATTTCCTAAATTTTTCTCTTGCTTCAAGTTTCTTAGCACTCATTTCTAACTTCCATATAGCTGTCAAGAAAATTTTCCTAAAGTGAGACCATAGCACTTCTTTCATTAACTTTTAATGGCTCCCAATTACTTATAGAATCAAAGATTAACTTGTCTTTTTGGCATAGAAAATTCTTTTCAAACTCACTCAGTCCTGCTTTTCCAGCCTTTTCTACTATGACTTTGTATTAGTTGTTCCTCTATACCTAGAATGCTCTCCCTTCTTAACATCATCTCTTAGAATCCCTGCTTCCCTCCCAGACTCAGTTCATTACTCACTTTCTACATGTGATCATTCCTAGATTCTCAGGTTACAATTTACATCTGCTTTGCTTGTATTTTAAATATATCTTTACATGTGCATATTGTCTCTGCTGCTGGAGTGTACACTCCTTGAGGTCAGGAGATGGTTTTGTATTTGTCTTTGTATTACTAGTACCTAGAATAATGCCTGGCACAAAATAGGTGCTTAATAAATGCTTGTTGATTGATTAAATGAATAAAAAAAGAAAAACATTGTTTCTAATCTTCAAGAATGTATACTGTATAGTGGGAAACAATACAAAGATCAGTCTAAAAATAATTTCTTTGAGCTGCTGTGATTTTCCTGATACATAAATCTCCTTCTGTGATACTTCTACCAGACCTTCTTTAAAATTTATGGTCTTAGAGAATTGGGGCACTGAGGAGTTAAGTGATACAGTTAAAACATTTCTAAGTAGAATCCTAGCACATTTCAAGGTTCAATCTAAGTATAGACTCCATTGCCAATCCTTTCTTCATTTACCTCCTTGTTGTTAGCAAAGTCTTCTCCAAATTATTTTATATTTATTATTATCTAAGTGTGAAATGCATGTAAACAGATACAAAGTAAATTTTTTCTCCAATGGAAGTAGATTCAGTAACACTAGGAAGAAATTAAGAGTGCTTATACAGGAAACTGTACTTGAAGTGAACCTTAAAGGGAGCAAGAGGAAGGGAGAGGGGAAAGAAGAACATTTTAGGAAGAAAATACACTTAGACAATGACCATGAGAAAAATTCTGTATGAGAACCAGGCAATAGGCTATTTTGGATGGAATGAAAAATTTATGAAGAGATGTAATTGAAGTGAATCTAGAAAAATAGATTGGAATCAGATATTGAAAAGATTTGAATGACAGAGAATTTTATAATTGATTCTAAAGAGCTGTCTGAGATGAGAAGTACAAATGGGGAAAAATAACTTTAAGGAAAACAAAATACAGCTCTAGAGTAAAGACTAAAGTAAAAGAGAGGGTTCCTATTGATTCTAATTTGAGCAGAAGGGAAATGATTAGATGGTCTCCATCAAAAGCAGATAATCTATTGCTGATCTGTTATTGTATGCAAAAACATATTTAAAACACAAAAATGTATGTGGAGTTAAAATTATGGATTGGAATGGAATTTATTATGACTCAGTTGAATCTATGAAATAAAAAGTGCTAATTATCATCATAGACAAGACAAGTACATGCTTTAAAAAGTAAGAGACTTCATAATACAAGATCTAAAACCATATTACAAAGCAGCTAATTAGAAAAACTGGCACAGTTCTTGGCACATAATAAATACTTAACAAATGCTTGTTGACTATCTGGTACTACATAAAAAGTAAAAATAATAGATCAATGAAATAAACTAGATAAGCAAAACCTAAAACTTTAATAGAAGCTTGATGGCATATTGAATACACACAGGTCCTGGAGTCAAGAGGATCTGTGTTCAAATTTGACTTTGGATACCCTAATTGCCTGGTAAAATTCCTCCAAAAAACCTAGAAACAAATGCACAAAGAAATCCAGTTTCTATTATATAAACCCCAAAGCACAAACTGCTAGGGAAGGAACTTCTTATTTGATAAAATTCAATAGGAAAACAGAAAACTTCCTGGGGAAAAACTGGTTTAAATCAGTTTTTTATGCTATATTTTTCACAATTGTGAATAATGTATAATTAGAAAAGAAATTATAGATTACAAGAGAGACAACCTAAATTATATAAGCTGTAAAAGTTTTTTTCATAAATAAAATTGAGTCAGCTAGAATTATAAGAAACAATCTGGAATCATTCCATACAAGTTATTAAATTGTTCATGGCCTCTGACCTAGAAATCCCACTAATGGGAGTTGGACCTCAATGTGGTTACTGACCCCAAGAAAAAAGTATATGTACAAAACTGTTCATAGCAGCCTTTTATTTTTCTTCTTACATCAATGTAAACCAAATTTATTTAGGGCAAGAATACTTTCTCAGTGATGATTAAAGAAATCAAGAATTCATCATGACAATTCTAAAACTTAGCTAAAGAATTTTTGTTTTAGAAGCAGAACCAGGAATACATTGTACACACTAGTAAAGCTAGATTTTGCAATAATCAACTATGACAGACTTGGTTCTTCACAGTGGTTCATCGATCCAATGCAATCCTAGTAAACTTTGGAGGGAAAATGTCATCCACATCCAGAGAGAAAACTGTGGAAACCAAATGTAAATCAATATGTTTTGTTTACTTTTTTTTTCTTCTGTTTTTTTTCTTCTCATGATTTTTCCGTTTTGTTTTGATTTTTCTTTTCCAACATGATTCATAAGGAAATGTTTTTTTAAAATGTTCATATATAATGAAAAATAGAAAGTACTTAAAAAAAAGACTTTATTTTAGACTTGGATTAAATACACTGCTTTTCACACATGCCTGTCAAAAGGATTTAAGTATACCACAAATATATGCCAAACAAAGTAGTTAGCCTGTAAGTATCATTTAAATGTGGTTCATCTATATTTGGCACACATCACCATTCTATTCATTGCAGCATACTGATATATAGTAGCTTTGGCCCTATTTTATTAACTGATTGATTGATTTAAGCAAATCACTGAACTCTATCCAAATGACTAAGAACACATAAAGTGGATTCAAATCTTGTTGACCCTTTCAAGTCTTTTAAATCGTTAGGATAAGTAGGATGGCTGTTCTAGTCTCTATCATGAAAATGTTTCTTATTGCAAAATAAGTCAAAGAATTTGGGATGAAAGATAACCCAGAAAACACAGGATATAATAAGGATATATTGTGTGATTACTTTCTATTTACATTGTCTCCCCTAAGTAATATTGTATAAAAAGTCAATGGCACTTCTATTCTCACTTAACAGATTAGAAAATTAAAGTCTGAGAGTGGTGAAAAGCTTGATCAGCAACTAAGAAGTTGATATAAAGTGAAGTCCAAGTCGCAACTCTTATTTTTTTTTTTTTTTGTTTTCGAGTGTACAATAAGAGATGAAAGCCACTGCCTTACCTGTGCTGGGAATCATTTTGGTCTGTAGATAGGGTTGTCAAACACTCATCATGGCCATGGAAAAAACGTACTACATGCCCACCAAGTAGATATCCTGTAGGAGAACCATATTTCACCATCATAATCTTGAAATGCTGACAGAATGATTACACTAAGCTCAGTTCCTATATTTTGTGGTAAAGAAGTCAGAGGCATGCAGGACTTAATAACTGATATAAAAGATTTAGAGGTATAAATATAGGGTCCTATATATTCAGTTGTTGAATTTAGGAGACATAGAAACAATAGGAGGAATATAAAACAGACACTTTGAAAGTCAAATAATATAAAAGATAATATACAAGCAAAATATCACATTTAAGCTGGGTTAATAATAATAATAATGCACATTATAGCTAGAAAACAATGAGAAGGGGAGTTGGTATTGATAGGAGAATAGGATATTTAGATGGTTTAAAATTTTAAAAGGCTGAGACAAGCCAACACATTAAAAAATGTATATTTGGTGTAAAAATGCAGATCAACCAATTAAAAGAAAAAAAAAAGAATCATGGGGAAAGAAGAGAACAAGTTATTTTTTAGGTATTAACTTTAATAGATGTTACCTTTCCAATGCACTTATATTGCAAGCCAAATCCTGAACATTCCATCTGTAACAAAGGAAAGGGAAGGTGCAGTATTTCACCCATTCCCCAAGTGTTTATTTAACTCTGATTCTTGTAATTCATGGGTTTAGGTTTGTGGAATTGAATTGTAACAATTATAATTCAGGCAATAATGTAAAAAGAATACTAATCATTCACTCTTCCAGCAAACAATAAGGGTTGGTTTATAAAAAGATTAAGAGGGTAGCTATCTTAGCATGAACTTAACATCGAGGAAGTTAGAACGTTAGTTCTCCCTCAAAATTCCAGTTTTTCAGTAGAATGTCCAAATTATACTTGTAAACTCAGCATGCCAAATATAAATGGTATAGATTTTTCTTTAATCATATAACTGAATTCTTTTTAGGGATTGGCCTCAATAATCCTAGGAATTTGATCAGATCCCTGAAAAACAAGCAGCTTCTGATGTGTAAACAATCCCTGGGAAGACTTACCTTTAGTTCATTAAGTAAAGCAAGAGATTGTAACACCTAGCTATTTACCTCTGCACTTTCTTCACCAGATCTAGTAAAGATTTCCTTAAATAACAATAACATCCCAAAGTCTAGCTCTATTTTCCTGCCTTGTCAACTGATGTTTCTATCTGCATCAGAACATTTTTAACATTTAGAAATAATTTATAATATATTTAATTGGAACAACAGTCTGGTTTATTAAAAAGTTAAATATCTTCCATGATCATTACCTTGATTAAACAGTCTATTATTTTGTTAGCAGAACCATGCTTCCTTCTGAGCTTTTCAATTATTTGATTTTTTTTGATAATTGCTCATAGGAGGAAAATGTCAAGAGACAAAGTATCTCAATTTTCTTACAAAAATTAAATATATTGTGATGCTATTTGGATATAAGGTATGTGGTAGGTGTAGAATTTGATATGGATCATTTAGGTTTTCATTGCTTTAAGTGAAATTTGTTCCAGTAAATGCTGTGAAGATAGTTTCTTGGGCTGGACAAAGAAAAGCTGAATAAATCAGGCAATAGATTGAAAACTAAGACATGTTTTTAACACATTAGGCAGTCCTCTAAATATATCTATAATATGATAAACAATGTCTAATTGATGCCAGCTCTCTGAAGAGCAGAAGACTAGTTCAAAATTGCATTAGAGTAGTAGAGATTTATATATAGATCTTTATTACAACAAGGAAGTTTCAAGAGAGAATCAGAGAATAAATATTTAGATTGGGAAGGGACCATAGAAAATCTTCTCCAAACTATTCATTTTTTAGAGTGATTAAACAATTTGTTCAAGATCATACAAATAGAAAGTAGCAGTCATGATTTGCACCCAGGTGCTCTGATTCCAAATCCAATATTTTTTCTGTTATTCCATGCTGCCTTCATTAAAATGCAGGACAAAAGATTAAAATGGGCTAATTTTTTTTAAAGAAAAACGTAACATATGGGGCATATCATTTGCACAGGTCATTATTTTTAAGTGAAGCTCCCATCAGCATGAATAATAATGACTAATGAGAATCTCGGTGTATAAAGCAGGATTCTTTTAACCTCCATGGAGAGGCATTTTTAGAATAAATATTATAAATTTAAATTATAAATGAATATTAAATGTATTCAGCAATTTCAAATTATTATAAATACTAAGAGAATGGCACTTGAAATTCTAAAAGAAAAATGGTTTTATGATTATGAAGAAGACTGAAACATGACAATTCATGCTCATGGAAATGAAAGTTAAATAGAATAGTTCTCATGTGAAATTTTCATAACACCTGTTGGCCTTAACAAATCATGCTTTCTTTTTACCAGTTATTCTGTTATACTATCAAAATGAAATACATACGCTACACAAAAATAATTTTTTTCTGAGTTCTGTGACATATTAGGGAATGAATGCATGTTATCAGAGCAAACCTTCTTCGATGCTACTTCCTGAGCAGGTTGGATGTACGTTCCAGAGTGTTTGCATAAAAGAGGCATCCACTTGTATGTTGCCATTCGACATGGAGAGATGCTGCAACAGAGATAGAAATAAGACATTCTTCCCCAGTGCTATCCTACAGGAAGCAGTTCATTTGGGGCAGCCAATTTCTTGAGCTACATAAATGCTTTTTCTAGCTTCACAATTTCCCCAAAAGCCACTTTAGAATTTTAGGGTTTAAGTCAAGTAATGTTTCTACCATTGAGCTGGACTTGCATAGCCTGTAGCAAATTACTCTAACCAACTTCAAATCTTCAAAATAGGGTACTTTATTCTAGAAAACATTCAGCAAGAGGAAGACAAATATGTTTTCTCCTGAACTATTTCATAGTGTCTGCTTAAATGCAGTAGTGGCACAAATATTAGAAATAACTTCAGACATAAGGATAGATCTATAACAAACTGTGAAGTAAGCTGAGGTTAAGTTGACATTCCTATTTTTTTCAATGTCCTTACCTTGACTTCCCTGATTATCTTAGTATCTTCAAATGAAATTTTACTCCATCTACGGTTTCCTTCCTCTATATAACTCTATATCTTGGAATTTTTTTTACTCTTTCACTGTTAAACAAAAACTTAGTTTTCTTGAGTTCCATTTTTTTGAAATCTTGCTCTCAATTATGAGAAAGCTAGCTAATTTGATAAACAACTTTGTGACAGTGAGGTAATGTATGCCAATACCAGTGAACAAATATTTATCTGACCATTTTCATTTTATAAAAGGATTTCTGAAGAGAATGCTATGACCTCAAAATAAGGCTATAAGAGTTGGAATTTCAGGTACCAATGTAAGCTTGTCAGAGGAACTCTTTAAGGAAGGGAAACCTACAGGTTGTCCTCAAATAAAACTAAACTAATATCTAGTTCATCTACACACAGGGCTGGTTTCTTCCAGCTGACTGTGGAGATCAGTTTTCAGCAGCTTATCCATAAAAAGTTGCTGAGCAGGAACAGGCCCCAAAACACACACCACTTACAAGATATCTTTCCGAAGACACGCTGACAAGGATGAGGTCATCACCGATTCGCACCTTCTCTCCTTCAGATCTCTGTTTGGATGCAGGGTGTATGGTCCACCAGCATGCTTCCCCTACACAGAGGCTGCTTAAGTTAGTAATTGCAGTACCTCCCTGTAGTAAGAGCCTCTCTCAAATAATAAATAGCAGCTACATATACCTAACCAATGAAATAAAAATCTTTGTTTTTCTTAATAGTATGTCTTCTCTTCCCATTCTATCTTATCTTTTTAAAAAATTACTATGACTCTTAAGAGTTGGGACAAGGGACAGGCAAGGTAGACAGCTATCTGTGATGAGTTACAGGCTCATAAGGGGAACACCTAGATATTTTTTTTTAATTTTTCATTAATTTATGTTATTCATTCATTCACTCATTTATTTTTTCAAATGCATCTATTTTTATGTCAGATATTCCACTGTTCATTGCAGAAAGACATTTACTTTGTGGCAAGGTAAGATGTACATGTTACAGTGAAGACTCAGTACATACATGGAACAGTAACAGGTTGGGAAACACTTTTCAAACCCTAGCTACACCACATGCTTTTCCCAGCCTTGCTCTTAAAGCTACATACCCTTTATTCTCTGTTTCTGTAATTAGGCAGGTATCCCTAAACTTTAGACCTCCTATATCTCCCAAAATGTGGGATATTGAAGAATTATTGCAGGAAGTTTGCAAATTCAAATGCAAACCCATAATTAATCAATCTTACCTTCCAGAGACAAAATATTACATGTTGAAAATATACTATATATTACCATTTTAAAATCTATGGCATCATTGTAATCAATAAAATATAAGCTCATCAGAAACCACTATATATACAACAATATCATATGGGTAGCTACAAAAAATATGTTAAATAGTGAATCTTTGTACTCAAAAAAACTGGAAAACACTAAACACTATCTAATGATCTCATTTATAGATGAGGAAATTAAGTCCCAAAGAAGATAAATCATTTGCCTAATTTTACAAAGCTAGTAAGAAACAACAGAATGAGTTTTTCTGATTCACAAAGAAGGAAATTAGCAGGACTTGGGAAAGTTATAATAACAATGTCAATAGCTAGCAATTACATATTACTTAAAGGTTTGCTAAGTGCTTTACAACTATCTCATTTTATATTTGCAACAATCTTAGGAAGATTCCATTGTTGAAGAAACTGAGGTTAAAAGAAAAGTTAAAGGACTTTCCCAAGATCACAGATCTATTAAGAATATAGTATCACTTTTGAATTCAAGTCTTCTTGACTCCAGGTCTAATGCTCTATCCACTGTACCATCTAACTGCTGATTAATGTACTTAATAAATATGTTTAGAAAAAAAAGTTGTTTTCTAATAATGCCTTCCAAATCTTTATCTTAAAATCTCTATGGCCAGCATGATCATAATAGAATGCTTAGAATGTCACGTCATAGAATGTTTAAAAGAAAGAAGGCTTGAGTGAAAACATGATCATGGAATTCAAGCATTTAGAAGGCTATAGAGATACAGTTGGATTCTCTTTAGCTCCAGAAGAGAAAGAATTAACTATTGAAACTTAACAGAACAATTATTTTTTACTTACATAAGCAAAATCTTTCTAGAAATTATGGATTGCTGAAAATTAATATTGAAATCTTTATCAATAAGCATATTCAAACAGAAGGTACATGAGCTCTTGTTTGGGGTGGCCATACATGATTCAGAGAGGATCTTGAATAACATTTCTAAGATTCCTTCCAATTCTCATTTTCTGTGAAAACTGGATTCTTCAGCAAAGAAGAAAAAAATCTGTGTCCGATGTTAAACACTGAAAGAATATACTTCATCAGGTGAGTAAATGACTCCTTAGTTCAAATTCAAAAAGGATGCAAGAGGTTAGATGTCATTTTGAAACAGTTCTAATTAAAATTTTGTGATTCACCTTCTCTGCTTTTTTTCTGTAGGCAAGATTAGGCTATCTTGTGAAACAAAAAACTTTGCAAGAAAAAACTAGCTATGGGAATGAAGAAACCTGTGTCAAATGGCTTAATTCGGGGGAAAGAGTCAGATGTTGGTACATCGGAACTCACTGCATGATCTTCTGAAGGAGTCTAAAGGAACTTGTGAAGAATCACTCTAGGTAAAGGCAGGAATAGCATCTTCTAGAAACCGATCAAAACTCTGAATTAATTGAAGTAATTCCCTCATATCTGTGTCACAAGGTAAAATGAATAGCCAAAGGGAGGAAAGCTGTAAGATGACTCTTAGGAAGAATGAGACTACTCTCAACTACTTGCTAGGATTTTACTTTTTTTTTTTTTAATCTTTTGTCAATGACACTCAAATTCTTACAGCATATTTTGTTTATGAAAATAAGATAATTGTTGTTGAGGGAAGAAATACATAGCAAATGAAATAATAGGTAGAACAAAAGTTAGGGCTGATACTAAAGTTTTATAAGTTATCAGGCTTTTAAAGAAAAACCCTACAAAATGGTGCAGAACTTTTTCTCTTATCACTTAAAATACCCATTCAATATTTACAATTTAAAAAACAAACAAGCAAACAGACAAATAAAAAATCCTTTTTATCCCTGGTGGTTGGTAAGCCTTACACTAAATTGTGTGGAGGAACTGGTTCACAGAATTGGATTTCTGGATGTTCAAGGTAATATTCTAAGCAAATTCCTCCCAATAATCTCAAATTTGGTGGACCTCTTTTTGAGGATAGTCCTTTATTATTAAAGTTATAAAAATCTTTACTTTCTTCTCCCATAATACTCCCAAAATACTGATTTATTCTTAAGAAAACTGAAAGAGACTGTGTATTCAAAATGAAGAACTGAAAAGAAACTGCTTAACTTTGTTGTATTTTATTTATTTATTTATAAACCTTTTTAAATGCCTTATTTGCCTATTTGACTGAATGGTTTTCAGCTATCAATTTTCAATCACTCTCAAATATAAGACTATTTTAATTCAGGCTGGATCAGAATGATGGAATGATTGCAATACTTTGGGTTTTTTATATTATCTCATTTTGAACCTCTTTTATAATCTTGTGAAATAGGAAAAAATAGTACTTGTCTCTTCATTTTCTGAATATGAAATTAAGGGTTGGCAAGTTTACGTAATTTGTCTAAGGGCACAACAAAGCTATGGTTAAATGGGAAAAAAAAGTTGGGTTTGGAGTAAGAGGAATTAATCTAATTAACTCTGTTCTTTATTAGCTAAATGACCTTGCAAAGTTGCAACTTCCTGGCTCTCAGTTTCCTTATCCATAAATTGACAGGGTTGGAATGGGTGAACTCTATGATGCCTAGATCAATTATCCTATGAGCTCTACCAGCTTAAAAGTTATATTTTATTAGTTATTTTTTAATCTCCTTATACCAAATTTAGCCATAAGCACCAGATTAATAAGTGTCATGTAAAGAATATTAAAACTACTGTCAGAGGACCTGAGTTTGACTTTAGCCTTACTATTTACTATCTATATAACCATGGGCAAGTTATTTTACCTTAATGAGCTACAGATTCCTTATCTGTAAAATAGGAATTGAGGAACACATGAGCTGACTAAAGTTACTTAGAGACTGGAGTACTGTGAAGGAACATTTTCAATGGAAAGAGTAAAATTCTCCACTCAGCTTAAACAAAAAAAAAAATAGAGATCTCAGATAAATCTTTTTGAATCACATTTCAATGACAAAAGAATAATCTTTTACCTCC
Source organism: Myrmecobius fasciatus (assembly GCA_023553655.1). NCBI lineage: Eukaryota > Metazoa > Chordata > Mammalia > Dasyuromorphia > Myrmecobiidae > Myrmecobius > Myrmecobius fasciatus. Next base: position 53,394 of record JAJPUD010008732.1, read on the forward strand.
TTTTCTCTAATGTTCTCCAAAGTTTAAGGCTTGATTTATAGTAAATGGTTATTTTATTCAGGAAACAGAATTTTGTTGCTTGAGTCAATTTACTAAATCACAAACTATCAAAGGAAATGGTTTTTGAAAATGAATAATAATTCAGCTGAACACAAAGAAATATAAAACAATAAAAAAGAAATCTTATCTGCAAAGTGAGGAAGTAGATCAGGTACTATCACACAATCTTTTTGTCCCACAGATAAATGGTGAGTGTAGAAAGGAAAATCTCCTCAGCAGTGATTATTACCACTTTAATGCTATTGGGTAAGATGTACAATATAAATTCCACTTCAGTCAAGATATAGACAAATTTTTACCAGGTGATGTGCAAAACCTCATTTATATGTATTTTTACTCTTTTATAAGCAGATATCCCTTAGCTTTTGTCCGCATATGTTGAATCTGCCATGGATTTAACTATATGTCACCCATTTATTGAAGCATTTCAAAATCTGCAATGTGCTCTTAACTTCTAAATTTGAGAGAACTTTCTTAGTTCTTATTCTTCTAAGCCTCTAAACTAGTTTGTTTCAAGGCTAAACTCGTGTACCACAGCCTAAAGGAAACCTTTTGTAATGCCCCTAGATATTACCCCTCTCATCTTACTCAAGCTATCATGAATATATATTTAATGTTGTATCCTGCAGGAATATATAAGCTCCTTAATGTGGGTATACAAGACAATATACATACATATATATCTAGTATAGTATCTAGACTATAAGTTGACGTTCGATAAATGCTTATTTGTTGATTTGATATTAAAGCTAAGGTCCTTTCTCCTTCCCTCAAAATAGAAGAAAAAAAGTTCAGATACTTTTCACAACTTAGGATGGCAGTAGGGTGAGGATGGATTACAACAAAACAAGGGATAAACGTGATTATAGAAAATAAAATAGATAATTTGATTATATGAACTTAAAAGGGTTATACACAAATAAAAGTAAAGCAGGATAAAGATGAAGAAGGATTCAATAGTTCAAGGAACTAGAAGGAAAATTGATATACATCAAGGGAATAACAGTTAAATATACTGTGACATATGAATAAAACATAGCATTGCTGTGCTACAAGAAATGTTGAATATAATGAATATTGAAAAGCATCAGAAGGTTTATCTAAACTAATGGAAAATAAAGTAAATGGAATAAGGAAAACAATATACAGAATGCATTGTAAATGTAAAGAACAACAGAACAAATTCAAATGAATCCTATAAAATTACAAGGACTAAGTTTGGCTCCAAAGAAAAGATATGAAAAGATACCTCCCACCCTTTTTCTGGAGAGATTATGTATGTGAAAAACTCTATATAATGTCAAACTTCTCTGGTGTTCATAAATTTTGCTGAAGCATTTTTCCCCTCTTTGTTATACTTTGATTATTATAAAGGATGGCTTTCTAGAAGGAGAAAGATGATGACATATACTTTGGGAAATGAAGATAATGTAAAAATAAAAAGATTATTTTTTTAATTAATTAAAATAAAGATGAAAATAATGCTTATTGGATTGTATTGCTTGAATACCTCCTATAATAGGAAGTTCACTACAGTATCTCACAAAACAACTACAGATCATTGTTGGTCACATCTACTTGTCACAAAGAATTTTTCCCCTGAACTAAGATGATATCTACCTACTTATATCTTCCAAACATTAGGTCTAATCTTTCTTTCTGGAAAGAAAATTTGTTTCCACTTCTACATGAATGATTTTGAAAATATTTTAAGATCACTATCATATCACCCCTTAGTCTTTTGTCAGAATAGATGTCCCCAGTTTCTTCAATTATTCCTCATATGTTATAATTTCCAGACTCTTCATCTTCCCGATCACCTTCTGTAAGTAAATTCTATTGTATTAATAACTTTAACATTTGGAAGTAGAATTTTGCCATAATGCTCTATATGAGATTTGATCAATGTAGAGTAGCAGTACCATGAAAACATTTATTTCTTGAGATTTTTACACTATATTTTTATTAATATCATCTGAATTTGTGTTTTCTTTTCTTCTTAGCAGCCACTTGCTGGGTATAATAAAGATTATATATATATATATATATATGTATTTATTATATGTATAGGTATTATTATATATATATATATATATATATATATAGGTAATTATTTATCTACCAATCTGAGATATAGAGATACATGTTATTTTTCCCTAGGGATATTGATGACTATTTGATATAGTAGGAGTTAAAACAGCATTTTCTTCCATGCTTCATTTCCTTTTGCATTCCTTCACTTTCTTCTTAATACCTATTTCAGATTAGAAAGTACTATCCAGTACCAGAACTGAAAGAAAACTTTAAGTGAATGACATGAGTGATAGTAGACCATAGTTACTAAGCAGTTATCAGAGAATGCTGGCATACCTGTGGCATGTTCCCGTAGTCCCACATCAAAGGCAAGTTTATCTGTCTGGGATCTTGATGTGGTCAAACATGTCAAATACTAAAAAACACAAAGAACAGTCACTGGTAATTTGGCAATCTACCTTTCTTTCCTGAAATTCATCAAGAGTTTAACTTCCAGGGATCAGTTTCTATTGCCTATCTTGCTTAATGACAGATAGGAATACGGAATTTAGAACCTAAAATCTGGAAAATGCACAGAAGCATTCATTATGGACCTTGTATTCAGCTTCAGATAATAGAAAGAGCTCTTCAACTTAGTATTATTACTAAGTTTTCATAGCACCTTAAAACTGACAAAAGCATACAACAATCCTGTAAGGTAGGTAGTAAACATAGTATCATCCCATTTTAAAGATGGTTTTTAAAACTGTTTTAGAAAGGTAAACTGATTAGGAAGATTCATAGTAGGATTTGAGCATAGGTCTTCAGATTGCAAATCTACTACTATTTCCACTCATCATGCCACTTCTCACCATGATGCAGCATTATAATGTTTAAGAAAGTATTTACATAACTGCTCTTGGAGGGTACAATGCCATATTGATTAATGAATAAATACAACCTTAACTTCTATATTTCAACTCACTGCCCAGGGTCACACAGCTAATAAGTGTCTCAGGTCAAATTTGAACTCTAGTCATTATGACCAGGCCCAGTGCTTTATCTACTCAGAATTACTGAATTTAATCCAGATTACAATTTTGTGGGGTAGACAGTACAGGCATTATTTATGCCCATTTTTGGGATAAATCTCAAGTAGGCTAGGTAATTTGTTCAAACTTATATAGCTACTAAATAACAGAAATAGGACTCAAATCGAAATTTTCTGACTTTATGTACTTCACAAAAAAAAAAAAAAACAACTTAATTTGCCAAACAGGCAAATTCTTTATTCTAAATGAGATTTATTATCTCTCTGCCCAAGATTAAGCATAATGCATGAAGTAGAATAATGTAGTATTCCTTGAAATCTGCAATGTCCAACAAACCCTCACACTGGTTACTTGCTCTTTAGCCAGCCTTCTCTGTGCCATGAAAGTTCAGAATGGAAAGACCACCTTCTCTCTGAGCTGAAATTTTATAGAAAAATACCATTGTAAACAGAATTATTTAAAATGCAGCTTTGAAAGGCACTTCACAGCATGCTCTAAGTATATCTTTTTTGAAAATTAGATCCTGAATTGAAATGCATGACATAGCCACAGGGTGTCAGAAAGATGCTACTTCTTAGGACTTGAAGCAAATGTGAGAACAGTGTTGGAAGTTCAAAGTCGGTCTTGTCAGGAGAAATCACAATTTGTGACATATTACCATTGTTGGTTTGATTTCAAAAACGGTAAGTCTAGTAAATAAAGTATTAGGTAATCTATATTTTAAAGTGAATTAAAATTAATAGTCTGAATTTTACAGTCCTCCTTAAGACAACTGGTGATACCCAGCTATGAAGTAATTGATTTGGCATTTTATCTCTCTAGTCAGCTCCCTGACTAGTTAGGATTTCTGCCAATTATCTTCACTACTTCTGGGTTAAGGAAAGACCTCAAAATCCTTTACCACCCATAGAATTAATGTGTCGACTGGATCTGGGTTCTTTCTAAAATTAATTGTCAGAGAATGAGAATTCCTCCTCCAATTCCATCTATCTTTTTTTTTTTTTTTCCAGTTTGCGTTCTAAATTAGCACAATGGAGACGCTATTCATGACTACTACATCATTTTCCTCCAGCTATATCTAGGTTCTAGGTCCATATCATCATTCATTTTCCTGCTTCCTTTCATCTTCTCATGTACTTTTGTATTGCTATACTCATCCTTTCTATTTACCAAGTACAATCCCCAAGGCAGCATTGTAGACACGCTCACCATTCTACTAAATGAATGCCGAAGGAGAATTGCATGTCCATACAATAGCGTCCGGTGGCCACCTCCTTGTGCTATCTGTAAAAGTAAAGAAGAAAAATTCAGTGTTCTTTTTTTTTGACATTAACTCTGGACCATGAGGGAAAAAATCACCGATAAGAAATCTTATAAGTGCAAGAATGTTAAGAATAGCTGAAGGATAGTGCTTTGTTTGGTTCTGTCTTAACCATACCCATGCAATTCACTCAAGAGATGTAATACGGAGGACTATAATTCTTCTTTAGAAAAGTGATCCCTTATAATGAATTGAAAGATAGCATTTTAAAAATTAATTCATGGAAATGAGATAGATGTCTCTTACCTTCCTTTGAAACTTCTCAGAAGCATTTAGAACAAGGGAAAGAAAGAGAAGTGATGTAACTAAGGCCTAGAAACACAGTGTCTCTGAAGGCTTATGGTTATTCTCATCATCTTGCCAGTTGCTTCCCTTAAGGGTAATGGTGTCTTCTGTCCATTCACTAAAATTATTCCTAGTTAAATATGCAATTTTCTTAGCCAAGATACCTGCTTTGAATATAAAGACTTAGAAGAAAACAAGTATCAAACAAATTATGCAGAGATTCAGTTTGGGAACAGACTGTTTTCTGGCTTCTTTCTTTTGACATCTGCTCCTATTTGAGGGGAAACTGAGTGTGTCAGGGACAGTGAGATGTAGATCCACTAGTTTTCAATAGTTGCACATCATTCATTCTCTCTGAATTGGGTTCAGAGACTATGGTTAACTATTCAAGAGTAGGAGGGAATGAGGCATCATGGGTAAATGAAAACTAGAGTAGGAGGGAATGAGGCATCATGGGTAAATGAAAACTATGACAAAATATTCAAAGCTTATTTTTACCAAAATTTTCAACCAAGAAATTTTTTGTTAGAATGACAGTCTAGAATACAAATGGATTGGTCTGAGTTTAGATCTATTCTTTTCTCCTGCCCTTCTTTTGATCTGATGTTAATGGTAATGAACTTGTGACCAGGACAGCTAAACAAAAAGCCTTGGGCCTGGATAATCCACTAATCATACACTTTATTTTTATTTTGACTAAGAGAAAATTTTAAAACAGAAACATAGTTTTATCAAATAATGATAAAAAATTTTTATACTTATCATCTATTATAGGCACTGTGCTAGCCGGTAGGGATAAATATGTAAAAGTAAAAAGAAAGTCATTGTTCTCAAGGAGCTTAGCCTATTGTGTGAATATTTACATACATGTAAATATATTATATATATGTATGTATGTGTATGTATATACACACAAAAATATTTATATATACATATGCATATATATTTGTATATTTACTACTAGAGAATGATTGCAGTGGGGAAGAAAAGGGAGGGCAAGAACTAACAACTAGAGGAATCAGAAAAAAAAGCCTCATTTTTAAGGCAGTGGAAATTCAGCTGAACCCTGAAGAGAGCTAGTAGTTTCATTAGCTTATCTTTTTAGACATAGGAAACAGACTATGAAAACGCATGTAAGTTAAAGTATAAAATTCATGGCAGGAAGGTGATAGGGGAGAAATGTATAATCAGTCATCCCAGAAAGAGAGAATAGAGCCAGAATACAAAGAATATTCTAGGGAGAAGAATTTGTATTTTGTTCTAGAGGCAATAAGGAGTTATAAAAGTTTCTTGAGCAAGGAAGTATTTTATTGCTGGTTCTGTATTTTAGGAATACAAATTTGGAAGCTCTCTGGAGAATATATTAGAAAAGTCAGAAAGTAAAGAAAAAAGGCTAATTAGGAATTTACTACAATACTCTAGACAGGAGGTGATGAGGGCCTGATCCAGGGAAGAGTAAATAACAGCTAAGATGTCAGTGGACAGAAGAAGACAGATGTGAAAGATGGTGAGAAGGCAGAATCAAGAATTAGATACTAATTAGGTATGAAGGGTGAAGGAGGGTAAAAAAAAAATTCAAAGATGAATCCAAGAGAATGTGGGAAAAATTGGAATACTAATGCACTCTAGGTAGAGTTGTAGGATAGTCCAACCATTCTGGAGAACAATTTGGAACTATGACTAAATGGCTATAAAACTGTGCATACTTTTAGATCCTGAAACACCAACACTAAGTCTGTAGTGCAAAGAGATCAAAGAAAAGGGGAAAGTACCTATTTGTACAACAAAAAAGTAACCTTTTGTGATAGCAAAGAATTGGAAATTGATAAGATGCCCATCATTTGAGGAATAAAGAAACACGTTATGGTATAGGATTGTGAAGGAATATATTGTGCTATATAAGAAATGGCAAGGAAGATGGTAAAATTTAGAAGACTTATGTCAACTGACACAAAATGAAAAGGACAGAACCAATAGAACATTGGACATAGGAATAACAATATTGTGAGAATGATCAACTGTGAAAGACTTAGCTACTTTGATCAAGACAGATGTAAAAAAAAAACTATGATGAAAAATGTTATTCATCGTCAAAGAAAAAACTCATCAACTCTGAATGCAAAGAGAAGCATATTTTTTAACGTTTTATTTAAAGTTCTGAGTTCCAAATTCTCTCTCCCTTCCTGCCTACCTAACTACTCCCTAAGATGGCAAACAATCAAATATAGGTTATACATGTGCAATTATGTAAAGCATTTCCATATTAGTCAGTTTGTACAAGAAGACTAGAATGAAAAAAAATTGAAATAAAGTAAAAATAGCATTCTTCAGCCTGTATTCAAACAATCAGTTCTATTCCTATACTTGGATAGTATGCTTCACCCTTAGTCTTTCGGGATTGTCTTGTACCACTGTATTGCTGAGAATAGCTAAGTCATTCATAGTTCTTCATGGAACAATATTGCAATTACTGTGTTCTATGTTTTCCTGATTCTGTTCACTTTACTATGCATCAGTTTAAGATTTTCAGGTTTATTCTGAAATCACCCTGCCTGTCATTTCTTTTTTTAAATAACAATAGCTTTTTAATTTTTAAAAATACACAAAGCATATTTTTAAAACTTTGTGTGTGTGAGATTCCTTTTCAAACATGGCTAACATGGAAACACTTTTTGCATGACTTCACAAGTATAATCGATATACTGCTTGCTTTCTCAACTAGCAGAGGAGAGGCAGGGAGGGAGAAAAAGAATTTGGAACTTAAAATTAAAAAAAGGGAAGGTTTTAAAATTTAATTGAGAAATAGTTGACAAAATAAATAAAAAATATTCATTAAAAAAGAGATGATTCCAATGGTAGTGCTCTTGACATATATAAATGTATGCACACATATACACACACATATATATGTATATATCTGATAATAATCTTTGCATATGTAAGGAACTAAATTATTGCCTAGTTTGCCTAAGATGTATCCTGGGTCATTTAAAAAATAGAAGTGAAAGCTCCTATCTTCTGCTCTGATTCTTGACATTAGTTTATAATATATTCTTAGATGAATTATTTTATTCTTTTTGGGAGTTATTCTAAGATTTAACATACTAAAATTTAATAAATCACTTCTGTGTTTGGAAGAATGCCCTTAATCTCTTATAGAACTGAAGTAATTATTTTAAACTGCACAGGACTTTTTGAGAAGCCCTGTATTTTCTATATTCTTTTGCATATACATCATATCCCCCAACAGAAATAAGCTAATTGAGTATAGGGGCTATTTCATATCTTTTTATTTTTTTTAACCTGTGTCTAGATACAGCATTCATAAATGCTTTCTACCAAATTCATAGAGTTAGGAAGGTAACCCTTTTCTTTTGTCAATATAATGTAGAAATGTTATTCAACACAGAGCCAAGATGGTAGTAGGAATAATCTCTGTCTTCGATTTTTTTCTAGTATTTTCACCTCATCTCTCAAGGTCCTATAAATAACTGCAAAAAGAACAGACAGTAGTAATGGTAAGAGCCCAAAGGAGAAGTGAAGCAATCGAGCAATACCTGCATATTTTGCAATGGAAAATTGAAATTTGTTTCAGGAGATCATGATCAACCATAGAGAATTAGTTGAGAGTCCCAGGGGGTCCAGAGTTCTATTGATTTTATCAAGATATCTGTGAGCAGAAACTGTGTCTATATTTTGAGATTGTTAAGGAATAAAGGGCAATGGGGCCTATGAATGGAAATAGGGTTACACTGCATTTGCTCTTACTTTTCTTGAGTTTTCTAGTATATAATCTTGGAATTATTAAGTATCCATAGGTCCAATGTCATTACATATACAAAGCACTGTACAGTGTTACAATTCCATGTGGGAATTCATTAAATCAGTTATTGTTTAATACAAAGTTATTTTGAAATGAGAGGTTTTGATGATCAGATTTTAATTTTAACATCTACCTACAGATGTAGATTACCTTCTAAATGATGTTACAAACATAAACTTTTTAACCAGAGAATATTATCCACTTTTTATCACTTTACTATACGTTACAAATTGCCTTTGACTGCCATTGGACAGAAATCATTAATATTTTAAACTATACATACACAAATATACAGTAATTAGAAGGGAAGCCACTAGTAGCTAAGAAAATCAGTTCAGGCTGCTTGAATGAGGTAATATTTGAGCTGAGCATGGAAAGAAGCTGGGAATTTTGAAAGATAGAAGTGAGGAAGGAATGCATTTCTATTTCAACTCTTTCAAATTGCAGAGGAGGGAATTAAGGCAGGGAGAGGTTAAATATCTTGTCTGAGTTCACACAGTTGTTAAGTATCACTTCTGAGATATGAAGCCAGAAGGTTTCCAATTCCAAATCAAGTGTGCTTCCACTCTATTACACAGATTTGCATTATGTTTCCCCTGAGAGTGCTCTAAGCCTTCAATCAATACTGTCATATTGGCAAGTTTAGGACAATTCTCTATTCTAGATTCAAATTCTGTTCACAGGGGCAGTAAGGTGGCACAGTGGGGAGAGCACTGGCTCTGGAATCAGAGGGATCTGAGCTCAAATTCTGCCTCAAACACGTGGCACTTACTAGCTATGTGTACCTAGGAATTTTTATCTAAGACCAGGACAGGATTATTTAATACCTTTTTTCCACAGTTAGTCACTAATTGTCAACCAATTAATAATTAAATCTCCTTGGTATAAGTCTATATCTTCCACACCAGGAAGCAAGCATTTTCTGCAAACTAAGTTCTAGCTAAATACATTTAGATTTTGATAACAATAATGTTTTGCATTCACATGAGACTTTCAAATTTTTTTCCAAGAGATTGAACACTTGATAGCTCATCTGATCCTTAATTTTATAAAGTAGCAGGGCAAGTATTATCACCCCCAATTTATAGATAAGGAAACTAAAGCAAAGAGATGTGAAGTTACTTGCCAGCATCACATGGAAAACTAATAACCAAGTATTCTTCTCACTATAACATAGTTGTTTTCTTATTCTGCTTTTCATCCATGTGCTTTCTTTCTCCCTTAGTTTCTGAGTTTCTATATTTATCACAGTCTCATGGAATTTCATAGATGGAAAGAAACTTAATGGTCATCTAGTCCAATACATACTTTAAAATAATCCATATTTTAACATAACTAACAAGTGGTCATTCTATCTCTGCTCAGAGATGTCCAATCTGCTTAATGAGGCACTGCTTTCAAATTTTGAAGAGCTCTGCTAGGAAGTTTTGCTTACCATAAAAAATAAATCTGTCCTCTTCTTAATATAGTGCTATTTTGCTTTGCCTCTTATTTTATTTGTTCTGTGTAAATAAGGTGGACTGCTATAATATGTTAAAGCTACAAATTAAATATAAAATCTTAATGAAAATCATGAGATCTTATTGATCTTTTCATATTATGATCTCTATATCTTTCACTAAACTTGTGATCTTAAGATGTGGTATACTGTAGATTAATTGTCATTTATAAAAGTATTTCTGTTCCCTTATATTTTCCTTAAGAATATTCTTGTTATATGTACAGAGATGAAAAAAATAGACATATTGTTGAAAAAGTTGTGGTATGGAATGTTCAATTGCTAGCAGGCATAATTTGGTGTTTTGACTAGTTTCCCTGAACTTTTTTTAGTTTAATTTTTAATTATACAGGAAAGCTCTTTGGGTAGGAATATATTCAGAAATAAGTGGACCACAAAAACTACAACTGAGTGAAAAGTATGCAGATATGGAAGAAAAATCATAGATAAGAAGAATTTACACACTTTTCCTCTTTGAAGCACAGCCTATCTCCCTACCATTTCCCCTCCACATAAAAGTTCTTCCTTCTGTACCTCTTTTAGGTGATATAATTTTCCCCATTATTCTTCTCCCTTTCCTCTTCTCCTTGGTTATTCATTCACTTTTTAAAAATATCCTCCCATCATAATAGACTCACTTCTGTATCTGCTATGTAGTATTCTTCTGTCTATTTATAATGATAAAATTATTAGAAGTTAAATACATGATCTTCCCATGATGAAAAGAATTTAACCTTATTGAGTTTCTTATGATGTTACTTTCATGTCTATCATTTTATACTTTTTTTTCTAAGTATTTTATTTGAAAGTCAAATTTTCTATTCAGCTCTGGTCTTTTCAGAAGGAATACTTGAAAGTCTCTAGAATTTGGCTATGATATTTCTGGGAATTTTCATTTTGGGAATCCTTTCAGGTAGTGATCAGTGTTTTCTTATGATTTCTAATTTATCCTGTTGCTTTAGGAATCAGGACAGCTTTCCTTGATGATTTCTTGAAATAAGATGTCAGAGTTTCTCTGAACATGATTTTCAGGTAATCTAATAATTCTTAAATTCTCTCTCCTGGATCTATTTTTCAGGTCAATTATTTTTCCAATGATATATTTCACATTTTCTTTTATTTTAAAAATTCTTCAAAATTTGTTTTATATTTCCTGTCACCTCATGGAGTCTTTAACTTCCACTTGCCCAATTCTAATTTTTAAGGAATGATTTTCTTCTGTGACCTTTTATTTTCCTTTTTTACCTCTTTTCCTATTTGGCCAATTCTGTTTTTGGCTTTTATATTCTTCAGAATTTTTGTTCTAACTCTTAAAGAGGCATATTATTGATTATCTTTTCATAATTTTCCTCCCTCTTTTTCATTTTGCTAGATAATTTTTCCTCTAACTCGTAATTGATTTTGAAAAAAATTTTTTTTTTCTTAGCTCTTCCAGGAAGTCATTTTTTTTAAGCTTTTTATTTGCATAACATATGTATGGGTAGTTCTTCAACATTGATTCTTAAAAAGCTTTCCTTTACAAATTTTCCCTCTAGTCCCCTCCCATCCCCTAGATGGCAGGAAGTCCACTACATGTTAATTATATTAAAATACTTGACAAGTCGAATATATGTATATATATATTTCCACACTTATGATTGTTGTGCAAGAAAAATCGTATCTACATGAACAAAAAAAATCAGAAAAAGGAAAAATTTGTAACGGAAAGCTTTGTATGGGTCAGTGTTGAAGAATTACCCATACATATGTTTTGCAAATAAAAAGCTTTAAAAAATCTGTTAGCCCATAAATAAATTTTAGCAGACATATGGTACTTCAATCTTTATTCTTTTTTGTTCGTTCAAAATGTAACTATAGCAATTGGGCTAAAAAGAGAAAGTCAGTGGTAAAAGCAAGATCATATAGAAAAGAAAATTTTGCTCTCACTTTCCCTAAATTTCTTAACAACTCATTTTCATGATGCTTTCTCAATATTTTACACCATAATATCCAAAAAGAACATGATTATAAATGAATTAGAAAAGGGAAGGAAATATCTTTGATAATTGTGTATAGAGAATTCCTTATTAATTAAATAAGGCATAAAGGTAATTATATAAGATAAAATTGTCTATTTTATTGTATAAAATATGGAAAAAGCTTTGCACAAAACCAATTAGAATTAGAAGGCATGACTAGAAAAAAACCTTTGTGGTAAATTTATTTAAAAAGATATATAAGGATTAAAACAAATATTTAAGGAAAAGAGCTATTCCTCAAAAGATATATGGTCAAAGCATATAAATTAGCAGTTTTCAAAAGAACAAAAAATACTAACAACAACTGAATTTCATACAAAAAAAATCTGATACTAACATGAAAAACACTAATTAAAGTACTCTTAGGATCTACTTCACACTCATTAGATTAGACAAGATGATTTTAAAAAAAGGAATTACTATTTTTGGAGGGTTTAGGGAAGAACAGAAACACTAATATATTGCTTTTGGAAGTATGAAATTATTGTACTGTGTTGAAAAATGATTTGTAACTATATTCAAAAAGTCACTAAGCTGTCCAAAGCCTATAGCACCACTATTCAGCAAATCCAGAGATAAAAGACAAAAGGAAAGGATTACATGACAGAAATATTTATGGCAACACAAAGGAGATATTCATCAAATGGAAAGTGGCTAAATTATGTTATATGAATGTAATGATTAATATGACAGATTCAGAAAATCATAGAGGACTCACATGAACTTTTGCAGTATGAAGTGAGCAGTATAAATATATATATATATATATATGTATATATATGTATATATATATATATATATACACACACAAAACGGTACAATAATGTACAGGAAAACAACTTTGAAAGACATTAGAATTCTGAACAATGAAATGACAAATCAAATCTCCAAAAGAATGTTGTTGAAGTTGAGAGAGGTAACAGGTAACTCATGAATTTTTCACACATATTCACAGAACTAATATATCATTTGTATTGCTTAACAATAGTATATTTCTTTGTCAAAAGAAAGATTTTAATTTTACAAGAGGGAAATGCTTAACTCTACTTATTTATTACAAAGCAGGGGATGGGGAGGATTGTGGACTGAGATAGTCATAGTGACACCAAATAAAAAAAAAAAAAAGAAAAGCAAAAAAAAGTGTATTAATGGCATTCGTGTACTTAAAAATACACAGAAGAGAAGAGAAATTCAAAAAGTAGATAAACAGATCATTGTTGGTGCTACGATGTTAAATTTAATATATATATATATTTAAAATAACCAGTACTTAATAAAATCATGATTTCATATGAAATTTAGGGCTTGTACATTGTCCAATTTTCTTTTCTTTTTTCTTTTTTTTTTTTTTTTTTAGTCTCTGGCACTTTGGGCACTTTAGCTGGTGGCCCCTGGCCTTACAGTGTACTTAAACGCATTCAGAATTCTTGCATTATTTTCTTGTTTTGTTCTGTTATCTTTACTTTTGAAGAATTCTAATTTTCTGAATGTTCCACACATTTTGAAAGCATTTGAAAGTATTCAGTGTTTTTTATGTATGATTTTTCCTGAAGTTAAGCTTTCAGAAACTGTACTTTGCATCCATCCCAATATCTTCTGGTGAATGGGAGAAGGGGAAAAAAAGAAAAAAAGGAAAGAAAAAAGCCCTGCTATAGGTCTCTCTGAATAGAAACCTGCTGCTGGATGGAAGTTACAAGAAACATCAGAATCTATTTTTTTTCTAATTTTGACTGCAGCAAATTCACACTAATATCAATGAGATAATCTATAGAAGACAATAAACCTCACTTCCTTTGAACTAAAAAACCACCATACGAATATTCCTCAAGATTTTGACAAAAAAAATGATAACAGTGTATTGAAATCAACATCTATAGCCTGTGAAAGCCAAAAGAAAAACAAAAGATATTAAATTAAGTTTAAGATTTCATCTGTGTTGACATTTGGCTTTTTGGAAGGATCAGAAAAGTATTTCAATTATTTTGCAGCTGTTTTTGTAGCCAGAATTAATAAAATAGGATGACAAGACAAAAAGGAGAATGCAACTAAACTATGCTCTTTACAATGGTAGAAATATTTGTTTGACCATGAGTGATCTTCAGTAGTCTGTAAATATTGGATGAAGAGACTAAGGCTTGACCTGCTGGCCTGATTTCTATGTCCCTCAAAGGAAAATCAATCCAGCCTCTGTAAAAGAGATGCTGTTTTTGAACAATGATACACATTCATTCTCACCCCTTCCACTTGTCAAAGCTTCCATATTATTTCTTCCAGCAGCCGATTTCTTCTCCCTATTAATAAAACCAAGTCCTGAATAGCAAACTTCCCTCACTGTTATAATTTTGTCAATATAGGAAATTAGTCTCTGAGGACAGGAGTACACTCCAGAAAATTTCTAAACAAAGGAAGTCCCAATTTTAATTCTTTTTCCTATACTCCTTTTTATATTTCTTCCCTTTTTCCAGGTTGTCTGTAGTATATATTAAGATAATATTGCTTCCTTTCTCCTTCCTTTTTTTCCTACCCAAATAATCTCCACCATAATTCTGCCCAATTGTTTATTGAGGAGCAGTGTGACATGGTGGATAGAATGTTAGACTTATAGTCAAAAAGACTAGGGTTCAAATCCTGCTTCTGAGACTTGCCAGTTATGTGACAACAGTTAAGTCATTTACCTTCCCTAAGCTTTAATTTTTTCACTGGTAAAATGAAGTAATAACTGTAGTATCTACCTCAAAGGGTTGCAATGAGGCTCAAAAAAATAATGTAAAGCACTTTGTAAACCTTAACATACTCTGAAAATATCATAGTTAAATTTAAATTCAATTTAAAGATATTTTAGATAAGTTTTTTTTAATATACAATGTTACTCTCTCCTGTCCCAGCCCATTTTACCCATATATTTTTTGAATAAACTATACCTTTCTAGATAGGAATGCTAGTGACAAATAAATGCTAGTGAATTAATTCCTCAACTTCTATAGAAAGTTTGATCTATATGTGTTTCAGAAGTCCAGTCATATATTTAGACTTAAGTAAAAATGGAATCTATATATATCTGCATCTATATGCCTGCACATTGCCTGACTGTATATGTAATCTTTTACAATTTTGGGAATTAGGCTGGTAGAAATGGGTTTCCATGATGGGCTAATTAAGCCTTTCATTGTTAACACATAACAAAAGTTAAGTTAACATGTCTTCAACTTAGTGCTATGAAATATAAAATTAGTAGCTCAGAAGAGAGTGAAACATATTTAGAAGTTGATTTGCCGTTGGATAATTTTGGGGTCCAACAAAAGTATATTGAAATTGTTCACAAATGAAGACTTGGGCATTTGTAAGGAGTTACATCTACTTTTCCTCTAGGGTGAAGCTTTAAATTTTAATAATCAGGACTACAGACTTGTGTTTATTAATTGAAATGTCAAACAGAAAACACAAGAGGACTCTGCAATATATATATGCTAATATAACAAAAAACAATGTTACAAAAAGGAAGGTCTTTGAATTCCACTATGCTAATTCTAAGTGAGCACTCTTCAATTCAAAACCCAGATCTCAGAGTTTAACAGTTATAAAAAGTATTTCCAAATAAACACAGTAGAAGGTCAAATGGATTAACCAATATAATTAATACTTTATTAGTGTTGTACAGTGGAAAGAGCACTGGCTCTGGAGTAAGAGGACCAAAGTTTGAATCTGTAAAATGAGGGGAGTTAGACCAGATGAGCTCTAAGGTCCTTTCCAGCTCCAGGTCTATTAGCCTATAATCCTTGTACATTCATTATCTAACACAAGGAGAAAATACCAATCCCTGATTCCAAGCACATCCATTAAGTATCTTTCTCAGAACACTTTAAGGTTCACAAAGCATTTTATATACGAAAGCATTATACCTCACAACAATCCTTTGAGGAAGATAGTGTATATAATTATCGCCAAAATACAGATTAGGAAACTGAGTTTGAGAGAGGTTAAATGACTTGCCCGAGGTCACACAGGTAATAGGTAGCAGAATTGGGAGTCTAACCCAGGTCCTTTGACTCTAAATCCAGTGTTCTTTCCACTATGCCATGCTGTCTTCTGTTAGAACAAAGAATGAGCAGCAAAAAAAAAAAAAAAAAAAAATGGAGTTGCATTAGTTGTAATCTTTAATCCTGTTTTAATTCATGAGAATACAGCAGATGAGATTCATTAGTACACTGATACAAATATATATTCTCTCAATGGCAACCACAGGAAACACACTCAACTGCTAAGTTAGATATATGTTGGCATATTTCCCCCAGCCAATATTGTTAAAATAATAGCAAGACCCTGTCCAGGTAGTCTCATAGAATAGTGAGAGAATTATAGAAAATAAGGTCTCATTATGTGAAAATATTAAGGCAAAAATATACTATATCATGTAATTATAGTATTTGTAATAGTGAATAATAAAATGCTGGAACTGGAAGGGACAAGAAATCTTCAATAAAAGCATGATGACCAGTTATTATATATGGTATAAAAGGAATTCCTTTTTAGGTATGGGTTAAATTAGTTGGTTATTTAAGTATCTTCTGATTGAAAGTCTACACCCTTAAAAGTCAATTAGGCCAATTACTTCATTTTAGATAAAATGGAACTAAGGCATCAGGTGATTAAGTAACTTGCCCAAGGTCACACATCTAGTTAGTAGCAAAGCCTAGACTGGAACCCAGGATCCTAATACCAGTCCAGAGCTCTTTTTATTATGACATTTTGCCCTTTAATAGTTCAGGACTCAGAAAAGAGTCTTAATATTGATGCGTTGATATTTGGTATAATTAGGAATGCAGTGGGTAAGATGGAACACATGACTCAAATGGATGGAAAGATCCCACAGTTTCACACATTATTCTTCCCACACCATTTCTCCACAATTTCAAACTATTCCTTCCCCTTCTAATTTCTTTTTCATCCATCCCTTTATCTTGCACATCATCTTACTTTCAAAGGACAATATACCATCATTCTAGTCCCCTCCAGTGGAACAGGGAAAGGATTGGACCAATGGTAGTTGCGTTTTGACTCAAAAACCGAATAAAACTCTGAGTCCATAAACATTTGTATATTATTAAACACTCTCCCCCACTACAAAGAGATTTTTTCTTTTGGAATAAATTTTCATGAAAAGCAATAACTAAGTTGATGTTTTCAATAGTTCATTCAATACTTCTATAAAACAATATTTTTGTAGCAATAAAAAAAAACAAAGGTTGAACACAAGCCTCCAAAAAATGCAAGAATATAAGCTTGAAAGGGACCAACTCTAAAATTTCATGCATTTTGAACGTTTTCCATTCTTTAAATAAAAACAATCATGTTAAAAAAAATCTCCTTGATTCAGACATACTAAAATCTAGTGTTAATGAATACCCCCCTTGAAAATTCGGTGAGAGTTATAGCAACTCCCTAATAAATAATATATGGTTTATAGGATTTTCTATAAAAAAAAAAAGTTAAACAAACACTCTCATAGGACCTCCACATGTCATTTTCCTTTACAAGTCATGTCAGAGAAAGCTTAAACTACCTGGAAAATGTAAAGGAGACTCTTTGCAACCAGAACAACAAATAACCATTTTTGGTCTAGCACACTGAAGGAATCTCAGGTAGCATTATGAGAAGATATGAGCAATCATTATTACATAACAAATGCTCCAATAGTACATTTAAGCATTTATAGCAAGAATGAACAGACTCCAGTGCATGTAAAATGATAACAATGTTAATTGCCACCACTACTGAAACAGTATCAAAAAAGCAAATCACTTTTGAATTTAATGAATTCAATTCAAGCCAATTTTAGTAAAAAGAGTTTCCCTGACATGCGAAGACATTATTCAGAAAGTAAAGGCTTCCAAAGAGGCAAGGGATAGTTTTGAAATCTGACTGTAAAAGTTCTTTCACTTGAAAGTGTCTGTATTCAGAATATGACAAAATGTAAAAAGCTAGTTTGGTCATAATGCTTATTTCTTTAATTGCTGAAATTACTATTTCCTTAATTTGTTGGTTTACTGTAGAGACTGAACTTGTGAGATAATATAGGAAAAAGACAAATTTTGTACTAGCTTTTTTCATTCATATTATGAACTCCAGTTTTATGAAAAAGTAAAACTGCAGTGCATAATAACATCAAAAGTACATTAAAGCTCCTAATGCCTTGAGTTAAGAAAAGGCTGCATGCTTCTATAATCTGTGCTAAGTTGAAATCACTGGGCATGTGCTGTCCAACCACATCCTCAGAAGAGATATTTTAAAAAGTTTTCGATGTCTTTTTTTTTTAATGAGCAAGCACACAGACAAGTCATTCTCCTAATAATTGAGCAGAAATTCAAAGGACAATTCTGTGATAAACTTAAAAGTGTATAGGTACTTTTAATTCCAGCAGGCTGAAGAATGTGGTATAGTAGTGTTTTCTAAATTACTTAGGCACACAGAATAAAACTATCCTAGACACTTAACAAGTGAAAGGCTTTGATTCATTAGAAACACAGCTGGAGTCAGTTGTTCATGCAAAATATATATAAATATATAATTAAAGGAATATATATAATTAAAGAACATACCCATTCAGATAGGTCATTGGACTAGCAAAATTTAAAAAACAAAACAGTACCATTTGGTTATGCAAGCCATTCAAAAAAATCTGAGTAATTTGAGAAAATTGATATATTATTAAAGTTATATTATTATTATATATATCATATATAATTAAAGTTATATGTATATATTATTATAATTATTATATTATATTATTAAAGTTCACCAAATGAGAACAGCAAATGTAGTTTTATCCACTGGCCAATATATAAGCAGGACTAAAAATAAATATCAATATTGTAATATGATTTATTATTTTTCCAGCATATATTGCAACATGATACAACACAAAGTTGCAAAGTTATATATTTTCCAATATTATTCTATAGAATTTTTTTTTTATAATTGCATTTATAAGAATAAGTTACCTTAAGAAAAGTAGTCAGTCTAGGGGGGAAAATTTGTAACGAAAAGCTTTGTAAGAGTCAATGTTGAAGAACTACCCATACGTATGTTTTGCAAATAAAAAACTTCAATTAAAAAAAAAGAAAAATAGTCAGTACAGCAATTAAATAATTTGTAATTCTCTGTCTAGGAAACAATGAAAACTATCAGTGTAATTTTTCATACACAAAGGATACTTTACTCTCTCACTATGCCATGGCACCAAGATAATAAAGTTGAGCACCAGTAGAAATAAGTTGCTAAACTGGCTGATTTTGACAAAAAGTTGAAGGACTAATGCAATATTGTTATGATGTATCCTATTTATCTGCAAAACTTTGAATCAATGTCAGTTTATGGGATAATACATAAAAATGCCTTATGCCATCATAAGATCTTGAAATGGGAAAAGAGGAGATGGTAATGAGAAATGATTTCAGTTTACCAATAATCTATACAGAAACAAAAGTTTCAAATGTTGACCTGAAAGCCTCTCATGTGCGAAGTCCCCAAATTAATCTATCTGCTTTTTGAAGGAAGCTATAAAAAACCACAGGTTTCAAAATCACTAGGTCTTGAGTTTTATCCCTTGTTATTCCAGGACACAACTAGAATGAGGATAGTGCCTCAATTTAAATTAATACTAGCACTATTTCATGTTTTTAAGACCCTGTCTAAGAATAGGGTCTTTATAATATTTGCTAGTGCAGAAAGAGAACAAGCATCATTCCATTTTAAAGCAGAGGGAATAAAAGTCCAGTGAAGTTGGATAAAAGGTCAAATTTGTCAAAATAAACAATCAGTGAGGAACAAAGGCCTAATTCGCATGATGTTACAGCCAATAAACAACAAAGACTCTTGGAAGAAATTTAGCTTTTCAGGATAGAGGATTAAAAAACAAATTTCCATCTTAATTAAGGATACTATGTTAATATTGTAATCAGTGACAAAAGAGAACTATGTGATTTTAGAAGCCTTTCAGGTCACTTAATCTAATCCCTTCATATTTCAAATGAGTAAACCAAGGCTTAGGAAGAAGCAATTTGGGTTACAGTCAAAGATCTTGATCACATCTCCTGGATTTTAGGAAAATGTTCTGTCTAAATATGTCCATAAACATAATGCATACAACTTTATATACAAAGAATCTTTTACTTCTTACTTTTTAATAATCAAGTAGGAAAATGGGCTAAAATAAGCTATAGTTAGGAAAGAAAGAAATGGGAGCTGGGACTGATTCTTAATTTTAACAATATTTTCTCCATACTTAAGGTTTAACTGTTTGTTAAATTTGAAATTATATAAAAATAAAATGTTAAATAACATTCATTTCTCTTCCATTCATTAATTCATTACTTAATTCGTTAATGTCAAGTATCTTTTATACAATAATCATGAATGAGGATCCATGGATTACCATCAATCCTCTCCCCCATTCCCTTATAAATACATGTGTGAGTGCGCGTGCACATGCGTGCACGCACACACACACACACACACACACACACCTGTAAATCACCTCCTTCCTATTCTAAAAGTGTACAGAAGATGAAAATCCTACTATCTCCATCTCCATTTCATTTATATGATATAAAAATTATGGTTGAACCAAAGGGTTCAGAAAGGGAGAAGTATCTATCTACTACATGGAAAGATTCAGGTTAGATCAGGGGTTCTTCATCTTTTTTTTTATATCTTGGACAACTCTATAAAGTCTTAAGAATAATATTTTAAATGCATAAAATAAAATGCATAGGCTTTCAAAGGAAATTTATGATATTAAAAATAGTTATCAAAGTATTTTTTTTAAGTTCAGAATCTCCAGATTAAGAACTTCTGACACATATAATGGAAAGTTATTTTATAAATTTGGGCTAAGCAAGAACCCAATAATTCTAGAGCTTTGAGTTCCAATTTTACTTCTGTACATTTTAACAAATATTTTTTAGACATAATCTATTGAGAACATGGTCAAATTTGACTTATTTAATTCAATTCAATAAATATATATATATATATATAGGATGCCTATTTTGTGTAAAGCACTAGACTTCAAGGAGATGCAAAGAAAAAAAAAATAAAACAATGTTTTCTGCCCTTAAGAAGCTAGTAATTGGGAGTAAGACTTGTGCAGATATGTACTTAAATTGTATTTAGTGATAAATATCAGCTTTTTGTGACTCTGATTCTTTATATGATTAGAAAAGCAAACTTCCTAACCTATCTCATAGGCAACTGTAAGGAAAATAACTAATGAAATTGACTTGAAAAGGTTTACAAGTATGAAATACATATTAGAATATGTAATATCCATTTACAAGGCTATAAATTTGTCATAAGATAACTCCTTGTTGGTTTCTTGCTTCAAATAATTTTTTTGAGAATTTGGTAAACGGAATTTAATTTATTTGGTTCTATTATCCAATTCTCATACTCTCTTCCTCTGGAGCATATAACACACCCAAGCGAACTACACACATAAACGAAACCATGCCTATTTCTCCAGCAGGATATAAAATTTAAAGATAAAAAAATTTCCAGCTTTTTTCATTTTAACAACATGTTTACATGTATATCTAATTTCTTAGTGTTTGCTGGATGCTGGATGCTTGGAACAACTTTTAAAATTATGGGAGGATTACAAAATGAATACAGGAAGGTGATAGATTGGATATGGTATATCTTCTTAATATGCCAATTTTTCTAATTAATACAAAGAAATTACTAGTTGAGAGCAACTGGGTTTTTATACCAGAATACAAATTTAGAGAGCACAGTGAATAGAGTTTAACAACTATTTAGTAAAACTAATTAATGAAAATGACAATATTTACTCAATAGCAGCCTGAGGGTGTTTCTCTCCTGTCACTATGTTCTTCCCATCCCCTAGTCAATTTTCTTCCTCCCCAAGATTATTAGAGACTTTAGAAGATCACAAAATGGGAAAATCACACACACACACACAAAAGACACTAAGGTGAATTGGCATCAATACACATACATAAATTGAAATTCTATGGGACTGGGGGGTGGGGAGAGCAGAGAGAGGGAGGGAGATTATTTTCCCATAGATAACAAAATATGAGGAAGTAAAAATTGGTTTTAAACTTTGACCATATTAGAATACAGTACCCCCATCAAGAAATGTCCCTGGAAAAGCAATGTCCTTTTTTTCATTTGTTATCAGAAGTAACATAACTCTAAAGTGGACATTTTCTCTATTAAAATTTATCTTTTTTTCATATAAAAATATGGAGGAATATATATTTAATGTCAGGTAAAACAGGGACCACATCCTTTAGGGTTCTTTAGATTGAAATTAAGATATATTAGTATTAAGGAGAAGATAAGCAGATAATTAGGAAATATGTCCCTGAGCAATTCATATCAAACTGTAGTAGTAAATTGCTGGCATCTAACTATGACTATTTTTGAGAAAAGAAGAAATAGAAGAAGAGTTGAATTACAGGGTGATTAGATAAAATAAATAGGGACAATTAATGGAAACTATGTTAGAAATCAAATGTAATAAAGGGGGAAAAAACCTCAAACCTTCAAAGAACAATACAGATAATAATCTAGGTAAATTATTAAAGTCCATCATCATTTTAGACCTAGAGAACACAGGTACCCAAGGTCCCACATATTAGTTAGTTGTAAAGGATCTCCTCATTTTACAGGTGAGAAAATTGAAGCCTAAAAATATTTAATTATGTTTGTAAGAAGGTTATAGAGCTATTTGGTGGCAGATACAGAACTAGAACAGGAGTCTACTATTTCCAGTGACCCTTTTACTGTATTAGAGAGAACTTTGGTGTTGAGACTTCAACATATTTTCTGTCATGAGAGATAATACTAAGCCACTGTTCCTTAGCTAAATGGTTTAGCACAATTTCAGTGACAATAGTAACATAAAATTATATTTTATTTACTTGTCAAAAGTAAAGTGAGATTACTCTAAAACTATCCAAGATAGTACATTTCCCCCAGATTTTTTCAATGACTATAACAAAACTAGAAGTGGCTATACAGAGTTGTTTACCACACTTATTCTGTGGATGAAGTGGCAAAGAAAGCACCCTTAATTTCTAATCAGGTTTCTTATAGTGATGGACATAATTGTGACAATTTGATCCTAAAACAACTTTGTAGTCTCCTGGATACCTTGTTTTATTTATCCTGAGTAGGAGCTAATCAGTGCAAAGGAAGAAGGAATGAGGCCTAAAGTAAGAGAAATAGAAAGAAATTTTAATCTAAAACAAAGGCCATATTTTAGCATACCCAATGGGATCAACTTAAACATTCCAAAATCTTCCAATTAAAGATCAGCAAGATGAGTAAAAAAAACTACCTCATGCTTGGAAGCTACAGTGCATCTGAGTTTACTCTAAGAATATAAATTAGGTACTTACCCCTTCACTGGCATTTTCACCTGTGTTGGCAAGCATTTCCTGTAGAGCTCTTACAGAGAGAGACTGTTCCAGTACAAAATTGCAGATGCAGAGATCTGGAGGAACATACTGTTGAAATAAAACCAAAAAAAATGACAAAAAATAAGGTTGAAAGCTTGCCTGGCTGACCCAAATCAAGATCAAATATAAGAAGGGAGGAAAAGAATGAAAGGGAAGAGAACAAGAATTTATATAATGCCTACTATGTGCCAAGAACTGTCCTAAGAAGTTTACAAGTATTCTCACCACAACTCTGAGTAGATGCAGTTATTATCCTCATTTTACAGTCAAAGAAATTGAGGCAAACAAATTAAATGACTTTCCCAAAATCTCAGAGCCATAAGGCCATAATCTTCCTACCAGAAGTACGCAAAGCCTAACCCTAACACAAAGTTTTAATTCAGGAAGTAAATCTGTTAGGAGGAATTAAAAACAAACAAATAAACAAACAAAACAAAAACAAAAACCTCAAACCTTGAAAAACTAATCTGATGATAAGATACCCGACATAAACAGAAAAAAAGAATGACTCCAAAACATCTATATGTATAAGCCTCAAAAAAACAAAAACAAAAAATGTCACATATCTTCAACACATTTATGCTGACTGGCCCATTATTATGTTCCAAATGACAATAATTCATATTTGATCACTAACATCCCTTGGTAATGGGAAATTCTTATGTACCCAATAATTAGCTTGAGTAACTACAATTAGCATTATGAATGCAAAATTAGTAAACTATAAGCTTAGACAATTCCATTTAACTCAAGAATGCAATGTTAGCAAACTTTCTTAATCACAAAAGACAAAAAGTCTTTATATTCAAAAAGGGTGGCATTGGGGGTGAAGAGAAGCTCTTAGTCTTGACTATCATAAAATATGCCTTCTACTCAGTCTCTGTGAATCTGCTCTGCAACAACAATCAGATAAAGGTAGATACTTAGAAGATCTGGGCTCTCAATAGGGATACACATCACACTAAATGTTTGACCCAGTGTTGTATGCTCATGGGACTGTAGGATGAGAGGGCCACATGTTTGCATGCTTGTGAGTAATAAACAGCATGACTTATGATGTTGTGAAAACTTACATTCTCTCTCAGTACCTCCTTACCTACAATCCCCATCACAAATTTCAATAATTCCTGGAAAAAAATAAAGAGGTTTGTTTTTTGATTGTTTTTTTAAGAGTTTACAATTATTTTATAAACAAAATGAGAACCCCTGAGGAAAGAAGTGGGGGAAAATTAAATCACTTGAGTAAAGAATTTATGCTTCAGTAAAAGAAGTATAAAAACGCATTCCAGCAATAAACTTCTTAGAAATTAAAGTGGTCTGTAACAAATAACTAAAGACAAAGACTAAAAAATAAGAAAATGTAAAGAACTTTAGTATCAAGAAAAACTATCTTTTAAAAGATCAGGAAAGGGAGCAGCTAGATGGCATTGTAGATAGAGTACCAGCTCTGAAGTCAGGAGGCCCTGAGTTCAAATCTGGCCTCATGTTGTGCCACAGTTCCATGTTTCAGTTTCCCTCAATTGCTCTGTTTCAGTTTCCCTTAATTGCTCTGCCTCCATAGCAAAACCCCTCCTTTTTTTTTTGCTGAGGCAATTGAGTTTAAGTGACTTGCCCAGGGTCACACAGCTAGGGAATGTTAAGTGTCTGAGACCAGATTTGAACTCAGGTCTTCCTGGCTTCAGGGCTGGTGCTCTATCCACTGCGCCACCTAGCTGCCCCAAAACCCCTCCCTTCTAACCATCAGGAATAATTGAGCTAGCATTCCAAAGAGTCATATCATGGCCCATCTCAAATACCTAGACATATTCCTTATCTTTTGGCTTCAGACTTAATGTCTCCTAGCTTCTCAGAATGTATGATTCTTCATACCCCCAACCTATCAGAACGAATTGATAGCCCTTTCCTGGAACTCCAATTCTCCTCAGTGCCCAACTACTCTGGGACCCCTATAAGAACCCTGGGACCAAACTTACTAATTCCTGGATACTTGAGATCTAGAAGGCTGTCTAATGTTTGCCAGTCTAAACTCTCAGTGGACTGTGTGCTTTGAGACAAGAGTCCCAGCAGTCCCAATGAATAGCTATGGATTCTAAACTCTCCAATTAACATCAATAAAATATTAACTGGTCTCCAATGTTTGATACTGCCTCAGTTTCTCCCAGAGCATTACATTCAGTCACTTAATACTTCCTAGCTGTGTGATTCTGGGCAAGTCACTAAATCCCAATTGACTAAGCAAAAAAAAAAAAAAAAAAAATCAGAAAAGATAATTTTAAAATCACTTTCACTACAAGAAAGTCATACCCTCCCCCCAAAAAAGAAAGTTTTAGACATCATATTTCAAAAATTAACAGGAAGGAAAATTATTCCAAATCTATTAGAACAAGAGGTAAAACAGAAAGAATTCACTGGTCTAAAGGAAACTCAAAAATGAAAACTCCTAGAACATTATCAAGAAAATCAACAGCTTCTGTTGTGCCAGTTCCATGTCTCAGTTTCCCTCAATTGCTCTGTTTCAGTTTCCATTAATTGTTCTGCCTCAATAACAAGCCCACCACTACCACCACCACCACTTCCTGACGATCAGGAATAATTGGGCTAGCATTTCAAAAGAGTCATAAAACCTCCAGATGGCCCATCTCAAATACCTAGACATACCCCTTATCTTTTGGCTTCAGACTTACTATCTCCCAGTTCCTTTCCTAGGCTTGTTGCACTTCCTTCAAAACTTACCTGTCAGAACTGAATTGATAGTCCCTTCCTGGAACTCTATTTCCCCCCAGTGCTTAATCCCTCCTTCTGCCCTTCTGCCTCATGAGCTCTTTGTTCCTGGGAATCCTGTAACCAAACTTACTAAGTGCTGGACCTACTTGAGATCCAGTGGGCTGGCAAATGTTTGCCATTCTAAACTCTCAATGGACTGTGTGCTTTGAGACAAGAGTCCCAGCAGTCCTGATCCATGGCTATGGATTCTAAACTCTCAATTAACATCAATAAAATATTAACTAGTCTCCAATGTGTGATACTGCTTCAGTTTCTCCCTCAGCATTACACTTCCAGGACGAAGGTGGAGAGGGGAAAAAAGAAATACATTAGGGAAAAAAGAGAGGATATATGGGGAATATCACTGATTTCAATTGTTTTAGTAGACTTTTAAAAAGGGGGGGAGAGGTGAGCAATACCAAGCCTTCTGTAATCTAAACCAGTCAAAGGAGGGCAGAACACATAGATTTAGGTACAGAAATATAGGAAACAAAAGGGAAACAGAATAGAAGAGAAAGGGTGAGAGGTGGAATAAGAACATTGATATAAGAAATTAATTATAAGCAAAATAAATTGCTAACATTATTAGAAAGTAAAAAGCAAAGACAGTTTTAAAAGTAAAGAAAGGAGTAAATCTCAATTGGAGTATGGACAAAAGAAAAAGAAGGGTAGAACACCAAAACCAGAGTTCATCCAACATACAGTAATGTTGCTAAGCATACTCTTGCTAATTTTTTGTAAAGAGAGGGAGGAGAGGATGAAAAATAAAGTCACATTAACTCAAATCAAGCCAACAAACATTTAATAAGCCAAAGTAAGCAATATGCTAAGGACTGGGAATACAAAGAAAGGAAAAACCAATCTCTACAAGAAGTTCTTATCAAATAATTACTTATAAACAAAATATATATAGGATAAACTGAAAATAATCTCACAGAAGAGGCACTACGATAAAGGGAATCAAGAATGGGTTTTGGCCAAAGATAGGATTTTAATTAAAGCTTGAAAAAACCCAGGAAGAAGAGACGAGGGAGAAAATTTTAAGTATTGGGGACAGTCAATGAAAATGCATTGGAGATAGGAGTGTGGTATGCTAAAACAGCAAGGAGGCCAGGTACAATGGCTCAGAATACTTAGAAGAAATTAAGATGGAAAAGAAGAAGAAAGATAGAAGAGATCAGATTGCAGGGTTTTTAAAGTCAAACAGAAGATTTTGTATTTGATTCTATAAGTAGTAAGGAACTACTTGAATTTATTGAGTAGGAAATGACATGGTCATACTTCCACTTTAAGAAGTTCAATTTAACAGATGAGTGGAAGATGAATGGAAATAGGGAATCTTGAGGAAGGGATATCAAAGATATATGTATATGTAAAATTATGAGAGTTAAGTTTATATTTTCCTAATATTGAACCATCTCTGCATTCCTAGTATAAATCCTACTTGGTTATGGTGTATTATTCTGGGGATGATTTTCTGTAATCTCTGCTAATATTTTATTTAAGATTTTTGCATCAATATTCATTAGGGAGATTGATCTATAATTTTCTTTCTCTGTTTTTGTTTTACCTGATTTAAGTATCAGTACCATGTCTGTATCATAAAAGGAGTTTGGTAGGAGTCCTTCATTCCCTATTTTTTCGAATAGTTTATATAATATTGGAGTTAATTGATCTTTAAATATTTGGTAGAATTCACATGTAAATCCATCTGGTCCTGCGGATTTTTTCTTAGGGAGTTGATTAATGACTTGTTCTATTTCTTTTTCTAAAATGGGACTATTTAAGTAATTTATTTCCTCTTCTGTTAATCTGGGAAATCTATATTTTTGTAGATATTCCTCCATTTCACTTAGGTTATCAAATTTATTGGCATAAAGTTGGACAAAGTAAATCTTGATTATTGCTCTAATTTCCTCTTCATTGGTGCAAAGTTCTCCCTTTTCATTTTTGAGAATAACAATTTGATTTTCCTCTTTCCTTTCTCTAATCAAATTAATTAGAGGCTTATCTATTTTGTTGGTTTTTTCATAAAACCAACTTTTAGTTTTATTTATTAATTCAATAGTTTTTTTACTTTCAATTTTACTAATCTCTCCTTTTATTTTTAGGATTTCAAGTTTGGTATTTGATTGGGGGTTTTTAATTTGTTCTTTCTCTAGCTTTTTTAGTTGCAAGCCCAATTCATTAATTTTCTCATTCTCTATTTTATGCAAATAAGCATCTAGAGATATAAAATTTCCCCTTATTACCACTTTGGCTGTATCCCACAAATTTTGGTATGTTGTCTCATTATTGTCATTCTCTTGGATGAAATTAGTAATTGTGTCTGTAATTTGCTGTTTCACCCATTCATACTTTAGGATAAAATTATTTAGTTTCCAATTGCTTTTTGGTCTATTTTCTCCTGGCCTTATATTGCATGTGATTTTTATTCTGTCATGATCTGAAAAAAATACATTTATTATTTCTGCCTTCCTGCATTTGATTTTGAGGTTTTTGTGTCCTAACACATGGTCAATTTTTGTATAAGTTCCATGGACTGCTGAGAAAAAAGTAAACTCCTTTCTGTCTCCATTTAATTTCCTCCAAAGATCTATCATACCTAACTTTTCTAACATTTTGTTTACCTCCTTAACTTCTTTCTTATTTATTTTGTGGTTTGATTTATCAAGTTCTGAGAGAGGGAGGTTGAGATTCCCCACTATTATAGTTTTGCTGTCTATTTCTTCTTGCATCTCTCTGAACCTTTCCTCTAGGAATTTCCATGCTATACCACTTGGTGCACATATGTTTAATATTGATATTGCTTCATTGTCTATGGTACCCTTTAGGAAGATATAATTTCCTTCTTTGTCTCTTTTAATTCGGTCTGTCTTTGCTTTTACTTGGTCTGAAATCAGGATTGCTACCCCTGCTTTTTTTTGTTCCCCTGAAGCATAATAGATTCTGCTCCAGCCTTTTACTTTCACCCTGTATATATCTCTATGTTTTAGATGTGTTTCTTGTATACAACATATTGTTGGATTCTGGTTTTTAATCCAGTCTGCTATCTGCTTCTGCTTTAAGGGAGAGTTCATTCCATTCACATTCACAGTTAAAATAACTAATTCTGTATTTCCTGCCATCTTATTTACCCTAGCTTATGCTTTTCTCTTTCTCATCCCCTTTCCCTCCTCCCTACTATTTTGTTTTGATAACCACTTCCCTCAAGCAATCTTTCACCTTTAGAGCCCCACCCACCCCTTTTCCCCCCCTTTCCCTCCTGTTTCTTTATAAGTATGTCTATTATTCCCTCAGATCCAAATCTGATGAGATGGAGATTAACCCAAATCTCATTCCCCTCCCTTTTTTCCCCTCAATCATTATAGGTTATCTTTGCCTCTACATGTGATGTAATTTCCCTTATTATAACTCCTTTTCCTCTTCTTCCAGTGTTATCCCTTTTCTACCTCTAATTTCTTTTTCAGTTTATCATATTATAATAATCATAACATCACAATAATAATATAATAATAATCATAAAATCACAATAATCATATCATAATAATCATAATGTAATAATAGATTCATAAAATGAACCCTCATTCTATAAGTATCTATAACATAAATATAGTTCTCAAGAGTTTTTTTTTTCTTATTACCTTTTTATGTTTCTCTTGTGTTCTGTGTTTGTATATCAAATTTTTTGTTCAGTTCTGGTCTTTTCAGTACAAATAGGTGAAATTCTCCTATATCATTGAATGACCATCTTCTTCCCTGGAAGATAATGCTCATTCTAGCTGGGTAACTTATTCTTTGCTGTAATCCAAGTTCCTTTGCCCTTTGGGATATCTGATTCCAGGACATTGGATCTTTCAAAGTAGAAGCTGCTAGGTCCTATGTGATCCTAATTGTGTCTCCTTGATATTTAAATTGTTTCTTTCTGGCTTCTCCTAATATCTTTTCCTTGGTATGATAGTTCTGGAATTTAGCTATGATATTTCTGGGGGACTTAATTTTTGGGTTTCTTTCAGGAGGTGATCAGTAGATTGTTTCAATAAGTATTTTGCCTTCTGGGTCTAAAATATCAGGGCAGTTTTCTTTTCTGATTTCCTGGAAACCATTAACATAATTGACTATATCGATAACCAAATTAACAAAAAATATATGATAATCTCAATAGATGCAGAAAAAAGCATTTGATAAAATCCAACATCCATTCCTATTAAAAACACTAGAGAGTATAGGAATTAATGGACTTTTCCTTAAAATAATCAGTAGCATCTATTTAAAACCATCAGCTAGCATCATATGTAAAGGGGATAAACTGGAACCATTCCCAATAAGATCAGGGGTGAAACAAGGTTGCCCACTATCACCATTACTATTCAATATTGTATTAGAAATGCTAGCTTTGGCAATAAGACAAGAAAAAGAGATTAAAGGAATTAGAGTAGGTCATGAGGAAACCAAATTATCACTCTTTGTAGATGATATGAGGGTCTACTTAGAGAACCCTAGAGAATCAACTAAAAACCTATTAGAATTAATCCACAACTTTAGAAAAGTTGCAGGATACAGAATAAATCCACATAAATCATCAGCATTTTTATACATCACCAACAAAATGCAACAGCAAGAGATACAAAGAGAAATTCCATTCAAAATAACTATCGATAGTATAAAATATTGGGGAATATATCTGCCAAGGGAAAGTCAGGATATATATGAACAAAACTACAAAACACTCTCCACACAAATAAAGTCAGATCTAAACAATTGGAAAAATACCAAGTGCTCTTGGATAGGTGAAGAGAATATAATAAAGATGGCAA